>JAQSVH010165503.1:0-23960 GCA_029448705.1 Adansonia digitata
TGCAATTGGATTGAAATTAATTGAGAAATCGCCATTTCAGTTGGCGATTTCCCAACATACAGTTGAGAAATCGCCATCTGATTTGGCGATTTCTCAACTTAATTGAGAATGACGATTTTCAATTAGATTGAAAAATTGACCTATTTCGATAAATAATCTGATTTTGACCTATTTTCGTAAATAAAAAAAATTAATATTATTTCTATAAAAAAGCAACATAACACTTCCAACATAAATCGGAATAATTCATTCATTATTCATTTATGCTTCATCGTTTCACCACTGCCGTTATCTATCTTCCCTGCTATTCTTCCCTCCCTTTATTTTTAAATACCATTTTATTAGTCTATTTCATAACAATAGTTGTTCTTATCTTCAAAATGGTTTGATCCATTTTCCAAACCCAGCAAAGCAGAAACAACCCACTGCATCTAATCCACATTGTGATCATCTCATCTAAAACTAAAACTGATCAAGTTTTCCTCCTTTTCTTTGGCTGCCTTCTTGATTCACTAAGATGATATCCTGGCAGATTCTTCACCACAAACCGATATTCTTTACTTTTCAATCCTATTACTATTTTGTAGGTAACAGGCCCCTCTTTCAAAATCATGTTTTTTTTCCAATAAAGTTTCCCAATATCCCTTCAGTTTTTTTCTCTTTATGAACAGTGTGAAACCAAGGATCAACAGCCCCATATTGGAAATCTGATAAATGGATTTTGAGGTATTCCAAAAGCTAAGGCCTTTCCTTGCGGGTGATTTTTTTTCCATTAAGATTTTGTTCTTGAATTCTTTTCTGTGATTATTGTCTTCCGGTCAATTCAAAGCTAATATGATTTTTAGGATCAGAATTCATACAGGTATAAAGAGCTGCTGCTTCCGCTGAAGGGGGGAGAGGAAACTGCAAGTTTTTTGCTGACTGGATTGCTCTATTTAGTGCCTGAAAAACTTTTCTTTTTTTTTATAATTGAAGTTGCCTGATCCCCTGGTAGTAAGAGTTCAGCATTTGACGCCTGAATATATACCAATATCCGCTTGGTTGCATCCAATTAATACTGTGGATGAAAGGAAGTGCGAATGACAAGCAAGTAAAAACTAAAAAATTGAAACAGATATTCTTTTTATTGTTGTACTCTTCTTGGCAAGATGACATTCATCAGCCCTTGTGTTTAGTACACGTTGTCAATGGTTTCAAGATCAAACTTTTGATTTGGATATCATAGGTTCCTTTACTTCCTTCTTTAATCTTGTTATGCATACCATGCTCTGATAATTTTAAATGCATATAGCATATATAGCCAATTGAGAAAAATCTATTCAGGTTGAACTATTGCCAAATGGAGAAGGAGCTGGGAACTGATAATTATTTGCTGTTTATCACAGTTTATGCGGATTGTCATACTCAACAAGCTTTACTCTCCGTGATTCAAGGTCAGTATTTGAGTAATTCTCATTCGATGAAAACTGGAATAGAAATGTTAAAGCCTGCAAATGGCAAGCCACCAGTGGCTGCCAACTCATATGCCATCAATCTAGATAACTTCAGCAACAGGTTGAAAATTTTGTATTAACATTGGGCACTTTTAGTGCTCTTGCCATTGCATCTCCTCCAGTGTTAGAGGATCTGAGGTACCCTAAATCCTCAGCACTAAAATATTTGGTTGGTTGGCTATGAATTCCCAGAAGCCATTATGGTTCTTGAAGAAAAAAATCCATTTCTTGTGCGGCCAGAAAAAGGGGTCTTTGCTTGATGTTGTGAAGTAGTCTGCCCGAGAAGCTGTTGATGTTGAAGCTATTATTCATGTGAAGGCAAAAGGTGATGATGGAACCACTCTAATGGATAGCTCGAAATGCTATCTCAGACAAACGCCGGTGAACTTGGCGTACCTGTTATCGGTCACATATCAAGGGAAACGCCTGAGGCAGAGTTGTTGCAGACATGGGATGAAGAGATAAAGAATGCAAAATCTGAACTCAGTGATGTAACAAATGGATTCAATGACTTGTTTGCTGTCAAAGATAAGACTGAGCTTACAAATGTGAAAAAGGCTGCATACTTTGACTTCATCTATTATGAGGCAATTTGTGGTGCCCCGAAATTGAGAAGGTTATTGACGAGGAGAGGAAGGTTTCCCACTCTGCAGTCTGCACTGTCGGATGATACAGAGAAAAGCATATTGGAACCAGCGCGCATTAAGGTGAAATTGAAGGCCGAGAACATTGACATTTGTTACCCTCCTATTTTTCGGAGTAGAGGAGAGTTTGATCTAAAACCAAGTGCTTCAAAAATTGTGAAAGCATTTACTATAACTTTACTAGTGTACTTGTTTGTGCACTTGAGTCTCAATGCAACAGTTCATGTTCAAACATTGCTCTAACTTTTCTGATCGACGCCAATACCACACAAAGTAACGGCATGAGGTCCTTCTTGAAGCTCAAGTAGCGGCCATCGGTGCTTTGAAATCCGGGAACAACGTGTGCTATGTTTATCAAGCAGCAGTCTAAGTAGTAGAGACGGATGCTCCTGAATTTGCTGCAAACTTGACCAAAACTGCAGGAACTGGAATACAGCTTTAGTTTAGTGAGTCAGGGATTAGTGTTCGTGAGTCAGGGCTTACTCTTAATGCCAAGAATGATTGAATTTTAAAGCTGGGGACGGTTTTCAGAACTTGCGAACAGAGACAAACAATCCCAAGATTCCGAAATACTAAGTGTTGCTTGCAGATACCGTCATTGTTGGTGAGAAGGTACCAGATATATTAACTTCTAAAAGCTCTAAAGTTGTCAAAGATGTGGCGTACTCATTCAATGAAGATGATGAAGAAGAAGAGAAGCTGGAACTGGATGTAAAAGAGGATAATGGTAAGGAGACCTTATTCACCAAGACAACACTCAGGTCAGACAACCGTGAAATGTCTGGCGAGGAACTTACGAAGGTGCATCAGGCTGAACTTCCTCCCAACTGCAAGAAGAGAAGACTTGCTGGTGGGAATGCTTGGCAGCAGATAGTCGTCGTGCAGTGAAGACTGCTGGCGATTTGATTGCATATAAAAAGGTTAAATCTGCCACCTCCGAGGGATTTGATGATTCAGGTTGACCAGAAGAATGAAGCTATCCTTTTGCCAATTTATGGAAGCACGGTCTCTTTTCACGGGGCTACACTGAAGAGTCTGTCTAGCCAAGAGGACAGTAACCGTGATATCAGGATAATATTTAATGTACATAGAAGTCTGAGAACTCAGAAGAGTCTGACCAAAGGGCTATGAGCCTTGAGATGTGAAATGCAGTCTGACTCAGGTTCAGAGGCCGAGGATGATGAGAGTGCGTCATGGTTGAATCTGAAGATTTACAGAAAAATGAAGGAAAGAATTGGGGAAGATTTGGAGAGGGAAGCAAGCTATCTCTGCAGACCGAGAGAAAGGAGATGATTCCGATTAAGAGGAGAAAGATGAAGGCTTTGGATAAGAGAAATCCTGGTAGCAGCCTTTCGAAGACCCATGTGCGTGGGCATGTGGTAGTTCCAGCAACCCAGTAAAACGTGCTAGTCATACTAATTAAATAATAACAATAGTTGTTGCTTTCGAGCATATATTTAACAAGGTTTTAGGTGTTGCTTTCCATCACGGTGGGCATTCACACGTCACGTACTCTTTTCAAATATATATATTTTTTAATTTTATTATTTTATTTTTTAATTTGGGAAACAAAATAAAAATGACGTTAAATTTGAGTTAAAGTATTTGGATATTTAAAATTTTAAGTTAAGATCGTTTTAATCTCGAGACATTTTGAGTTTAAATCATTCTGATTTCGGATAATTTTAAGTTTGAGTTATTTTCAATTCGAATCATCTTGATTTTAAATCATTTTGGGTTTAAATCATTTTGATTTTGATTCGTGTCGGATTAAGGTCAAGTGGTTTAACACTCGATTAATCGGGTTGATTAACCTGCAATATTTTTATACACAAATATTTTCGAAAAGAATTAAGAGAGGAATGCTCTTTTCTTTTTTCTTTTGTTTTTTTAAGTTTTATTATTTTATTTTTTTTAGCTTGGAAAAAAATAAAATGAAAAATAGATGTAATTTGGATTGAACAATTCCATGTATTTAATTTTTTGATTCAAGTAATTTTAGTTTTAAGTTATTTCAGATTTCGATCACTTCGATTAAGATTATTTTAGGTTCGTATCATTTCGGTTTCAATCTATTTTTGGTTTGGATAAATTAAGTTTGACTTTCAAATTAATATGGTTCAACTTATTTTAAATTCAAATAATTTTAAATTTAGATTAATTAAATTTAAAACTCAAATTAATTGAACGAAGAAAACCTCTACTTGCACTGGCATTTCTAACTTTTTATATATATATATATATAATTTTATTATTTTGATTTTCTTTAGCACTGATGTCACCAATTTACAACCAAAATCTTCGGGCCAGACCAATCCAACTTAGTGCCTATCTGCTTAAGACGAAGGAACAAGATTATAAGATTAAAAAAAACCTATAAAACGGCATCTCAGACCTATGTTAGAAAACTACATTCTTCTAAAGCAGCGGCTACTACTAAAATCATGTTTAAACATTAAAAATAAACTGACAATGTAATTAAAAGCAAGAATACCACATTTATCGTAGCTTAGAATGTTTGCTAGGATGAGCTCAAGATTTCCCAGAAGCCTTTATTTTCCTTCTCCTCCGATCCGCCTCACTGTCTGGTTCATTCTCTTTCTCCCTGTCTGCATGGCTTGCTTTTCTAGCCAACTCCTCCCATGTCTTTCCCTTCTCTACTTCAGAGTCTTCCTCCTTTCATCCTCCGATTCAACCAGTGACTCTCTATCAGAGTCATCATCTTCCGACTCAGATTCAGACTCCATATCAGATGGCTCAACAATGATCTGACTCCTCTGAGTTCTGAGAATCTGAATCACTGGCTTCCAAGTTCAAAAATTCCCAACCCCATTTTCTATGAAGCTCTGTGGATCATCAGTAATTGTTTTCAGAATTTGCCGCCAGTTCAGATTCAGCCTGCTCTCACGATACTTGAGGTCTGTAGTATCAAGCCATTCCTTGATACCGTCAAGTGAGGTTGAAGGTATGGAATCAATCCTGAGTGCGTCTCTCTTAAAGTCCTTGAACACAATGGTCATGTCAAAATTTTTTTGCTCATGTCCGACTCTCTCCAGGTTCACATTCTCATCTCACTCAAGGTGACCACAAGGAAAGGAGTCTCACCCAGCTCAACCAAACAGGTTGAGTTGGCACGATAAAAGCTAAGGCTGTGTGGGGGACCCCACGGAAGCCAAGTTCTCTAAGAGGCTGATCAAACTCAAGATAAAGACCATTAGATTGAGGCTGCCCCCAGAGATCGTTCACCCGAAAGGAAACCTTAGAAAGGAAACAGAAAGAGAAATGATGCGCGAGAAGTTCGAACAAATATGGCTGAACGAAAGATCTGGGGACTAAATCTGAAATTACAAGATGTGAGTAATGCATTTTTGTAATTGCCTTCTAAGGTCTTTACCTTGCTGTTATTTTATAATCGCACATAAGTGCTGTTGATTTGTGATCCCTTTTTGTTTTACATAAATATATCTTTTTCGCTTTATTTTGCTGGGCAGGATTCTCCTCTTAAATGGCACATAAGCTTTAACAAAATGGAAACTTTTATTATGTATTTTAGTGCTTAGTTAATTTACAGTTGAATTTTGTGATGTTGCTTGCATTCCGTTTGATATGTATGATTAGTATTTTTCATGATCATTTGCGACAAATATGATAAGGGAAGATAAACTTTAAGTTTAACCAAGATTTAATTAATTGTTATCTGGCATTAGACCTGTCCATTGGCTCGAGCTTGGGCTTGTATTTTCATGTTTTGGACTGACACAGCTCAACCTGAAATAATATTTTTTATATATATTTTTATTTAAATTTAATTATAAAATATATAAATATTAATAAAAATAATTTTTTAATTAGATAAATAGTGAAACAAGCCTAAATAGGTGGGCTAGGTTAGACAAAAAATGGTATGAGCAAGGATTTCAAATTTTTTTAAACCATGACTTAACTCGTCTTAACCCGTAGACACTTCTATTTGGTGTAAGTTTAGGAAGGTATGATATAAGTCAATTGATAAACATTAGTTCAAATTTATTTATGATAATTCATCTTTTGCATGTATATGGCGTACATTTAGGAATTTAGGACTTTTACAACTTGCTATTTCGGAAAGGTGAAGCAAATAAAAGGCAAAGCTATTTACACATTGAATCTTTATTCGCAATCTTTTCTCATAGATAAAAAAGTTGTTGAGTTTATATTATGTTATTGAAAATTTATGTCTACTATTTGCTAAAGTACACCTTGAAAGTAGACCCGCTCAACGGTCGGGTTACTCGCTCAAGCTCAAAAGCCTGCCCGATATTTCAGAGGGTTTGGATAAAAATATTAGGATCGAAAAATGAGCTTGAGCAACAAAAACTTTCAAAGCCCGAGCCTGGCTCGACCTGATCCATTTTACTATTACATTATATATATTTATTTTATATTTTATGTATTATGTAATTTTTGTCATATAAACAATACATATATATATAATATTATAGTATAAATTCTAAAAATTAAGTTAAATTATTAACATTTATAAACTTAATAAAAGAAAACTATTAAATTAATAAAAATTAAATTTTATTAAAAATATTTTTAAAAAATAAATTATAAAAAAATAATATGGGTGGGCTTATATGGGTTTGGACTATCTATTTATAAATATGGACGGGTTTAGACAAAATTCGAAATCATGCTCAAGCCCGACCTAAATCCAATTCGACCTAGTCCATAAATAAGTCTACTTGAAAGTCTTTGTTCTTTAATACGCTAGGACATATTCTTTAATCTTAAGTCGGTTATTATATTTATTTTTGTTCATTTCAATTACTTAAATAAAAGAATGCTCTTAATCAAAATTTTTATTCCAATGGTCGTTTACATTACTATTGAAGCACTATCCGTATTGAAGAGGATGCATGTGGAGCGTGAGATTTCAACCCTACAATAATAGTCATTGATTGTAGGATTTTTAATGTGCTTTGGAAATTTTGTGTTTAACTTTTTAGAACCTAATCTTATTGGTACTTAAATTTTTTACATTTCGATTTTTTAGAATTTCAAACTTGTGTGTCCATGCATCGGAATCGAACCTATGAATCCATCCCATTAATCAAACCCTAAACTTGAGAATCAAATCCATGGAGCAAACTCATGAATCAAACCTATAAACCTAAGCATTGAAGCCGTGACGCATTACCAAGCATCATGGAGGGATTCTACGAGTTTTCAAGACCAAAGATCAATAGTGCTAAGAGTGAAGTCTTCCTCACCGGCTGAGTTTGGTGAACTTCAAAGCATAGTGGACACCACTAGTCTTAGGCTTGGGTCCCTTCCAGTCCGTTACCAGGTGTGCCTTTTATAGCTAAAGGGCTAAATGACAAGGATTGCACCTCTTGGTGGATAGAATCACCTAGAGGGTCCTGAGTAGGCAACGAAGCACTTGTCTTTGTGTGTCATCTCCGGCTCTTGCAATCTGTGATATTCAATATTTGGAACTTTCGATGTACGATCTTTATCTTACCATCCAAATTAGTAAAGAGAAATGCTTAAATATAAAATGCATTCTTCAATGCTAGGGAGCCTGGGTCAATTGGAAAGAGACGTGTTAATCCAAGTATAAAGGTGGATTGGTGGTTAAGGAGTTGCTTTCATGGAGTTAAGCATGTATATTGAGGAACCTATGGTTAGTGCTTGACCAACCTGGATTTTTATGGGTAACATGGAATACTAGCTACACGTTGAAGGGCAAGAACCTTGTGGAGCTACCCTCCATATAAAGGTTTAACTAGAGTTCAAAAAAATTTCTAAAGTTGAGGCCCGTTGCATTCAAATTCATCCGACAACAAGGAAGTAGATTGTACTTGGGTCCAAATACAAGACTACCCAGATTTGGATTAAAATAAGACATTAGGGGGATAAGGTGAATTCGCACAGGCTGGTTTAGTGCCATTTTCATATTCCACACCACTTAAGTATCTCGTGGTTGGCAACACTTGATAGTCTATCTAGGGTTAGGATAGAATGCAATCTTGGGGTAGTGGAACTTCCGCAATCTACTTACTCCGCAATTGCGAGAAAGAGACTAGGAACCACCTGTTTTTCAATTGTGCATAATCAAGGTAGCTACGGCTTGCAGTACTCTCTGCTTGTGGTGAAAGGAAAGCAATACGACCATGGGGGATTGAGATCAAGGTGAAAGCTTTAGCATCAATGATCATAAAGATTGCCTGGAATGCGTGCGTCCATTATGTTTGGCAAGCAAGGAATAGAAAGCTTCATGGGGCCAAGACAGATTGGAACAACCCAATTACAATCTTACAGTGAACAATGAACAATATAAGTTAGATGGGGTTAGAATCTTGTGATAATCCAGTAAATAGAACACTTACAGATACACAGGGCTTCGTACAGAGTACATATGATTAAAACATTCATACGTTGCATAACTAGCAAGATACTGCTTCTTTTTGGATAAATAAAGACATTGATTATCAACAAATAATTTATGTAGGAAAATATTGTCGCATTCATGTGCGACGGACGTCTAACATAAACTATTCCAATATATAAATTTTAGATACTTTGAAGCTTCAGCAGCCTATCCAGGTGTCATACCTATCTTTTGGGTTTTTTTTTTTTTTTTTCTATTCAGTCCTTTTTAACTTTTTTTTTTTTTATAAACAATCAAATAATCTTCAATTCATATAGGAAAAACGAAGGAAAATATCAAAGGGGTTGTGGGACCCACGCACCATTTCTTTTCCCTTTTAATAATTTTTTTAATTTCTTTTTATCTTAAACCCAATATATATAATACTCATCATTTTCTGTTTCTTATTTCACTTAAATTGAAGTATGGTGTTTTTCCATTGCTCATAATATACGTTGTACTTTGCAACGTGATTTTTTCGTCGTCCTTTTAATTGTCTGCTTCCTTTTTTTTTTCCCTTAAATTTTTACTGTAATTTTTTTTTAAAATTTTCTTTGTTTTGCTTAGTCTTTTAAAAATAACTGCACGAGAACAAAATTAAAGAAAGAAAAAAGTTGATAAATGAATGATATGGAAAGATGATAAGATAGGATTTGACTTCGAAAAATTTAAGTTAATTTGATTTGATAAAAAAAGTCAATAATTTTAAATTGATCAACCTAAACCAATAAATGATCCGAATTTAAAATAATCTAAATCTAAAATGATTCGAATTTAAAATGTTCTGAATTTAAAATAACTCAAACCTGAATTGATCCAAACAATTAACCAAAATGACCAAAACCTAAAATACTTAAACTCAATAAATCTAAGTGTTAAACCTATTTAACTCAAAACCGATTAATCCGAGTGTTAAACTTTATTGACTAGAACTTGAATTTAAAATAACTCGAACTTAAAATAATCTTAAATGTGAAATGATCTGATACCTAAGTGACTAGAAATCAAAACAAATTGAACCTGAAAGTAGGCTGAATATTTATAAACTCAAAATAATCCAATTCAAACTATGAAAGCTTTGAAGCGAAGATAGGCTGTCCATTTTCCCCAATATTTTTCACTTTTTTTTTTTGTTTTTTAGAAGATTTTGCATGCAGTTCAATAAAAATAAAAAATAAAAAATCTCTAGTTTGTATAAAATAATCAAAAAGAGAATAAGGTGGGTGTAAGATCCACACATTACTTCATCTTTTGATAATTGTATAAAATAAAGTTATTTAGTCTTATTTTATGTATTAAATTAGCTAAGTCTTATAGATTTTGATTTTATTTATTTTTAGTAGTTTTTAAATTAGTTTTATTTACTTTCCTTATATTTAACTTATTTAGTTCCTTAAATGCTTTCCGTATTTTTGTAGGTCAAAATCCGAAAAAGTTTTTAAAAGTGCAACAACTTAATAAAAAAGCAAAGTGAACTTAGTCAAGCAAAGTAGATCTAGTTTGGTAGTTTTCAACTTGTTCAAGCTACTTGCATGCCAAGTTTCTCTCTAGTGTTTTGGTTATATATAGAACTCTTAGAATTAGAATTAGAAATATCTCAGATTTTCTATAGCTTTTATTTTTTTCTATATTTCTGAAGAGGAGAGCAGTCATTAGAATTTTACAATTGGAGAATGATTGAAGAAATTGAAAACCCTTACAACTTTTAGTTTTCTTTTTCTCTCAATCTTTTTATTTTTATTGTAATATTTGTGATAGTGAAACTCTAGTGTTTTATGTTTTATTTAATTAATATAAACTAAACTTATTTTTTAGGGTTGCAATGGAACCCAAAATGTAGTTTGCATTATTTTATTATCTTTTCTTAATTTAATGATATTTGAGTTGTTTATTCAATTTTGTTTTTAATACTTCTAGTTGTTGGATCACCAATTCGATTTATTTGATAACCCTAATGAACTTGGAAAAAAAAATTTTGTGTTTAGATCTACATTTAATGACAAGTTTTATATTCATTTATTATAATGAATTGATCTGCATGTGAGACTAGAATACATAAGCATGTCATATATAATCAAATTAGAGTTTTAGCTTAATGAGTTTCTCCTAATTCGTTTTACAAAGGAACATAGTAAATTAGTTACGAGAAATATTTTTATAAGGCAATCGAAAGGCAATTATAAATAAATTAGAACTTTAGGTTAACAACTCATTACCCTTAATCAAGTTACAAGGATAAAACAAGTTTAAATGATGTTGAGAGAAATTGTAATCCTGTGCTTTTATTATTGATTAAATGAACCTTATTTAATTTTTGCTCAAATAAATAAATAGCCCCTTAATTATAGCCTTTTTTTTTTTTCACTTTGATACTTTATAAATTTTTGTTCCTAACTTGGTACTTGTACTACTGTCCGGTTACCAATTTGATACTTCAGCCAATGAGATTGTGTCATGTGTCACTGACATTAGCGATATATGCCATTGTCACAATCTAACTGGTCCAAGTCATCATTAACTAACAGCGTTAGGGTGAAGCACCAAACTAGTTGACCAAAAAAAAAAAAGAAACTATTAGTACCAAATTGGAAACAAAAATTCTTGAAGTATCAAAGTGAAAAAAAAAGGTATAGTTCAAGGGCTATTTTTTTATATTAAGCTTTTAATTTTTTTTGTTTTATTATTTATTTAATTTTAGTTAAATTTTAATTTTATTTTACAATCTTTTAATTAGTTGTTTGGATAAGATTAAACTATTTTAATTTTAATAATTAGTGAATTTAGTACAATTTTTTGTAAGAATAATACTCTATTTTATATCTATATCACTAAATGAGATATGTGCACTTAAAAGTGACTTTTGATAATTTTTATCTTTTTAATTTCAATCCACACATACCATGCTTCATTGTTTTAACCCTTAAAAGTGACTTTTGATAATTTTATTTAAATTAAAATTATGAAAAGATAAATATAATCTCAAAATTTGGTGGTAAGTTTCATACTAGCTCTTTTTTATCCTTATTTTTATTACATATTTTTTTCTCCTTAAATGTGACTTTTGATAATTTTATTAAAATTAAAAGTATACAAAAAAATATAAAGATAATCTTAAGCAAGGTAAACATTTCCTTATACTATTCTTTATGATTTTTTTTTCTTATTTTGGAAGGAAGCTTGTTTTTTATTTAATATACTACATTTTTTAATTGTGATCTACCTTTTACATTTTTTAACATCTATATAGAATCAAAGTTTTGGGTACTTTCAATAAAATGACTTATGATCTTTGTTTAAGGCATGTGTTAATTATTGACAATGTTAGAATTTGAATTGCCAAGCATAAAAAATAAATCTTTGTTTAGATAACTATGACTGTGATCTAATAAATCATTCTTCATACATTTGTTTATGCCTTTAAATTATGTAGTTGCTTAGGAAAGAATTGATAGGGAATTAAATATGACATATAAAGTATAAAAAATTAAAATAAAAATATGCTTGATAAAGAAAATTTTAAAAACTTGGCTTCAATTTACATTATTACTTTTAACTTTCATTTAGTCATTCAAATTATTTAGATTTTAAATTAATATTTATGTTTATTATTAATGTAAAATAATGCAAAAATAGAAAAGAAACTTGCCTGTAGCCTAACAGGGGTCTTCATTCTAGTTATATATAAATCTACCAACCTCGTCATGGGCAAGTGTGGTGATGTGCATTTTATTTTAGTTTGCTCCTCTAGCTAGTTTTCTTTCGGCTGAGATCTAGACAAGTTAGATAAGGTGTTTTTGATTTATAGGTTTCGAAGAAGAGAAGCACCAAGTGTTCATGAACTACGTCGAGTTTGGGTTGATTCTAAATCTGATATTAATATAATTTATATTTGTCCAAATTCAGTCCAGCTTGAAATATGGGTCTCAAATCTTACTTAAGCTCGCTTATATTTATAAATGGGTGTCTAAGCTTGCTTAGGCCCTCTATATATTTTTTTAATTTATTTTTTAAAAATTTAATTTTTAGTAATTTTATATTTTTCTTTTACTAAATTTTAAAATTTAAATAACTTAACATTTTTTTTTAATTTTTATATTATAATATTACATATATATTATTTATATGATAAAATAGCCTAGTATATAAAAATATAAAATTTATATATATTATATAATTATAAAATAGGTTGGACAGAATTAGATTTAAACCTTAAAGTGGGAGCTAAGGCCTGATATTTTTTAAAATGGATTTAATTCTTTCTTCGAACTTACTTTTTTGATTAACTTTTTTACTTAAACTCTTTTAAATATATGATAAATTTTTAAATTTAAACGAATAACTTAACTTACTTAACATTTCTAAATAAAAGCTAGATAGGATAGATTAATCCACATGGGTTGTCCCCACTGCTTTGCGCGTATTAGATAAATATCTGAAGAAAATGGTAACCGCAACCAATTGACATTGCTTGGCAGGAATATGCAGCGGTAACATCACTCGGTAAGTAACAGAAATGGCCTTGCTAGTTGCTGACAGTGTGTATCTGAGTGTAAGATATCATAAGTACAAATTTTTTTATGGATATAATCAAAATTTTAAACGGTTTTTAATATATTTGAAAAATTATATGATAAGTTCATGCTTGAATATGTGTGAAAGATAAATCTCGATTATTATGCATGTTTTGCAAGAGCAATAAGCAGCAGTGCTGCCCAAGAATCTGAATCTGAATAGACAGCAATGAAGTTTACAAACACTTAATAGACATTGCAACGGCAAGAATTAACTTCAACATTAGATAATCTGTACAAGATCATCCAAAGAAGAAACCACCAAAATCTTGATAATGGTAAAATTAATACATGCAAAACAAAATGTGATGGGAATAATGGGAATTTACCACCCACCATTTTTTATTTTTCTTTTTTGAGAGGGGGGGGGGTGGTTGGTTTTGGGCAACCACCATCTTTTCTCAGTGATTGCGGTTTGTTTGAACTTGAAGCAGGTACAACACATGAGATCATAGTGTGCTTCACTTCTCGTCATGGATAATGGCAATCTAGTTGCAGTGCACTTTTTAGAATGTACAAGGCATGACATGGCATATTCATGTTTGATTTGAAAATGCATGTGCATTTGTAGTTTGCCGAGTCATGCTTCTTTATATTCTCTTGGAATGTGAGCCTAAACGGCTTTGAATAAAGATAAAGACTCATAGCTAAAAAGCCAGGGTGATCGTTCCTGTTCTTACAGTGGACAGACAACATTTCCAATTTCCAACCTCATTTCTTATTCTTCATCACAAAAGTAAGCATCTTTCCCTTCTCATTACATTACTTTTACACGCATAGGGACTCATGCCCTCTTTTTGCTTTTATTTCCTTTCCTCTCTTAACCTTTTATCTTAAACTTTTTCCTTCTCTCCCCTCTTATATTCCTAAAATTTTTGTGTGCATTAATTATTGTCTTTTAAGCACTCCCGCTGTCTGAATTACAATAAAAATACATTTACGACTCTTTACCTGCCTAAACCCAGAAAGGCTTCTCATCTATTATGAATATGATGGCTAAAGGGGCTTCTAATTGCCTCTTCTTATCCCTTCTGTTTCTCCTTGTCACCTGCTCTTCTGGTAAGTAACCCTAACCGCCATCTTTTCACTATTGTCTACTTTCTTGCAAATTTATTTATAGGAGGAAAGCTTAGCTTGGCTAGCTCATTTTCTACTTGGGAACAACTGCCATATGGATCTTTTTTAAGGAAGAATTTAGATCCATCATCGCATCGATATTCATTCATATGTTTAGTGCAACTTTTGTAGCTAATTATTTACTTAATTATTTATCCTTTTGTCTCCCCAGGAACTCTGGTGGGTTTCTCCTATCATGCAAGGGGAAACACTGCAGCTTCTTCAACTAGTGCAACCATATCATTCCTCCAGCTAAACAAGGTGTCCCCATCTCAGATGCGAGTTTTTGTAGCAGATCAGAAGGTATTGACTACCCTGTCCAACTCTGGTGTGTCTGTTGATCTCCTTTTAAATGAGAGTTTAGTTGAGAATATGAGAAGCTCTGACTCATCTGCTATCTCGTGGCTAAAAACCCACTTGCTTGCCCTTCTCCCACATGTGGACATCAAAAGCATTGTTGTAACCAGAACCAGTAATGATTTTGGAGGGCAAACTGAGTTAGTTAAGCTTTTATCAACCTTAAAATCAATTCATTTGCTCCTCACTAGTTTTCATCTGCCCAAACAAGTAAAAGTCTCTGTGGTATTTCCAGTAACATTCTTACAAAAAATGAAGAGCACATCATACGAAAGAGATCTGCAAAGGATTTTTTATTTTATCAAGAAAACTGGGTCCTCTGTTATTGTAGAAGCCATTATTGATGGAGAAGGAGAAGTGAGGATGGGAGATCAATTTGTTCACTCTGTGATTGAAGTAGCCGGTCTTGCAACTTCTACTATTCCTTGCAATAATCCCATTCTTCTGACAATTAAAAGCCCGGCTGTTCCTAGCGCAGTTGAAATTGCTGAATATACTGCTAAGGTTGAAAAATCTTTAGAAAACAAAATTGAGATTACAACTTGGGTAGCTGCATTATATGCACAAGTATCAACTAGGGAAGATTTCGTACAAAAAGAACATGAGGGGGAAGAAGAGCTGATCGTTCTTTCTTCTCGTAGGGCACTCCTTAGCAGCGTCAAAGAAACAGCCCATGATATTATCCTCCCACCGACAACAGCCTTCCCTACAGCTCCCACCTCGACGACACCGGTATCCTTCCCTCCAAATAATCCAACACCAACAATTGTCACTGTCCCCTCTACTAATCCTGTTACCATAATGCCCACAAATCCTGCAGGCACACCAGCTGCAATTCCCACCACAACACCGATCACAGTACCTTCTACAAATCCTAACAATCCGACGGTACCAATCACCAATCCAGTTACAACACCTGCACCCATCACAGTGCCAGGGGCAGGGGCACAGCCCGTGACTAACCCTGTAACAACGTATCCCGCCCCAACAGGAGGTGTCCCAGTCAGCACACCAGTAACAAATCCATTGCCACCTCCTGCAATTACAAATGCTCCTACTATTCCAGGACAGAGCTGGTGTGTAGCCAGAACTGGAGCACTGGAGACTTCACTTCAGTCAGCGCTGGATTATGCTTGTGGAATCGGAGGAGCTGACTGCTCACAGATCCAGCAAGGTGCTAACTGTTATAATCCAAATACTTTACAAAACCATGCATCATATGCTTTCAACAGCTATTACCAGAAAAACCCAGCGCCAACCAGCTGTGACTTTGGGGGAACAGCAATCATTGTCAACACCAATCCAAGTAAGAGAAGTCTTCTTTCGCTTGCTTGTATCTTTTGAAAGCTTTGAATACTTAGATGGTAGCTTACAATCTCATTCATTTTTAAAACTTTCAAATTTCGATAGGCAGTGGATCTTGCATTTACCCATCTTCTGCATCACAATCAACTCCAACCGCAACACCTTCAACAATGTCATCAACCACAGGGGCAGGCGTACCGGGGTAAGAGTTCATTCTGATTGCTTTGAAATATCATATTGCTATTATATATGCTTAAACTGGAGAAGTGACCCTGCGCATATTTTGCAGCTCTGTAACCCCGCCGGCAGTGTTAAATTCGGGTACCCCTGGCTCAGCTACCACAACTGTTGGGTCGGATATACCTCCCAGTGTCAACAAATCAACGTCCATGTCAGCAAGTTTACAACCTTTTATTAGCTGCATCGTTCTGCTGATATCTTTGTTGCTGGAGTAATGTTCCTAGACGTGTGGAATTAAGCACCTCGCCATGTACATTAAAGCAGGTCAGAAGCTGATGCATGCTTCAAGTAGTTTACAAAACCTTTTTTCTGGGGAATGAAACAGGACTTGAGTTACACGGTGACTGATCATAGCAGGCAGGCGGTGTTGAAGATTCTCCCCGCCTTATATAAATATGCTCATGCTCATGCTCAAGATGCAGAGATGTTGCTTGATCTTTGAGAAAAGTAGTTTTCACATGACATATACATGTTAAGTTTAACGTTGGGCTAGTATTTAGGGAGAGCACAGAACAAATGCAGGAATGAGTTGGGATTGCAGAATTAATAGGTAATGATGATGTTGCTTTCTATATGTTTATCAATTAAGTAGAGGAATTTGTAGGCTTGGGATGGTTGATCAGATTACTGATGGGTTTGCATGAAGAGAGAAATAGTAACGCTAGAGTTGAATTGTTGAGAGAGAGCAGATCTGGGGCCTATGGGAATTGAAAACATTGAATTGAATAGAATAGCTCGATTTTGTTTGGATAGAAGAACGGGAAGCATTTACAAGATATTGGACTGACCATTGCAATAGTAACTGAAGTAGTATAGTACCCGTTACTTTAGGTTATATATATATATATACATATATATTCAGAAGTATAACCATGTTGAGAGCAAACAAAAGTTAATTCGATATTTTTGAGTTACTTGTAACAGATAATATGAGCAAGGTCAGTCCAAATATATTCACTCATTTACTAAAATCTTGATTTTAATTTCTAGAGTAAACCAGAAATTCAGCTCTCTCTGCAATAATCAACCACAGCCGGTAATTTCTTATATCCCTCCCCCCCCACCCCCCCAAAAAAAAAGAAAAAAAAAAGATCATACCGATGCTAAGACGCCAATTATTTTATGCCCATTTCTTTTCGCCAATGTATCAATTAGCATACGCTAATCTTACTGGAAGCACTAGAACTAACTATGCAAAGGAGGAAAAAATAAAAAAAAAGCTTGCTTTTGGCCAAGAAGTCAAAAACACTATGACGGCAACCAAACCAAGCCAAACGCAATCATAGCATGAAAAAATGCTTCAGAATAAAAACAAATATTGTTGTTTCATATCTAAAACATAGTCATAACGATATGACTATGTTCGAGCCACTCAGAGCCAGAGAATCCTCTGGCGTCGGATTCCAGTTGTACCGGCAGGAAAGGAAACCAATAAAAAATTTCTTAAAGAGAGAGATAGAGGAGCCTGTCATTGTCATACCAAACGAATATTGACTTCACTAACAATCCAGATCACATCCATTCATAGCAGAAATAATTACATGCTACTATTATTTTATTAACGTAAATAGTAGGAGATTTTCCGAGTTGCAGGCAGGAATTGTAGAGTAACGTTGGTATCATTATGTAATTTAACCTAGCAACACGCATGAGAATTGTGAACGTTCTCGTGACGCTGCAGTGCAGCTAAAGAGCCACAAAAAGGATACAGGAAAAGGGAAGAATCAGTTGTCATGCATATTGTTGGCATACCAGTGTGAAATCACCTCAATGTTGCTATTTGCTAACAACGAGGATAGATGGCATTTCGACTGATGCTGAGAAAAACATCATGTACCACAACTCTACAAGCCTTTCAATATGGGCAGGCAATGACTCTATGCCTGTAGCTTTCCTAAACTCTTCATGTATTCATCATATGCAGCATGAAATTACCTCTTTGAAAAACGCAACCAAAATCCACATTGACCTGGAAACTACAATCTTGAAACCAGAGGTTTCACAGAAATTCTGTTTCTCAGCACCTGCAGCTCCGCATTGTTGTTTTGCTGTCAGCTGATCTCTTAGCCCTTTTAGAGCTTTATCTCTTAGTCCTTTTAGAACTTTATCTCTGCGCTCTCCCATCTGCCAAAGTTAGTCGGATGAGCTCATTGTATTACATGAACTCACAATGATTCCCAAAAGGAGTTTTTTCTCGTGAAAGGAGCAAGAAAGGACTTAAACATGTAAACAGGAATATGCTTGCAGAGGGTATCCAAATTTAGAGTTGACCAGATAAATAGAAGTAATGTGTAGTAAATTGTTCAAAGAGAAGAATGTGGTCCTCAACCATCATTTATGCAATCCAAATTGTACAAGGAGCCATTTTACTGGTAAGACAACTGGAACAATCGGCTCAGTAAGCATGAGTGAGTCAGGGCAAGAAATGGGCCAATATGTACAGACGGTCCAGTCCATTAATGGAAAGTTATTTCAAACAGGATAAATAAATTAGCAATCTAAGCTTTTTTTGTTTTTGGCTTTTAAGGCTGCCAGGATTTAACCCTGATCATTAAAACTAAAAGTCAATCGGTAAATTATTATTATTATTATTATTATTATTATTTTTTTTTTTTCTGGTTCTTAAGCAAAACATATATTTAAGAAACAGCACATCAGTGGACTCATTTGCAGCAGATGATCCATAGAATCCTACTTCAAAATGAAGCAAGATATATACGTTACCCTCTGGAGTTTTCATGCCTGCGAACAAGCTTCCTGGAGCCAAAATTCCAAATTCAACAGCCTCATTTTTAGTTCCTGATCAGCTCGTCGCTAGTTCTCTAACTGTTCCATAAAATAGATAAAAATCATATATATATATATATATGTGCGCGCGCACAAGCGCACGCGATTAATAACAATAAATTCAAAGGATATTTTTTACACGGATATCAGATAGTATCTTTTATGCATGTACCTAAAAAATACTGAAAGTCATATTATACGGTCACATCAGAATCCTAAAAGTAGATTAGGGTAAACAAAATGAAAAAGAAAAAAAAAATCATTGAAGCAGTCGTACCAAAGGAGGCACACTTTACATGAAAGCTAAAATAGATGAATTTGAAAAAAAAAAAAAATTATAAATGCAAGCCCGAGATAGGGTTGTAACCATCCAAGTTGAAGGCAAATGTTAGTGTCACACTGTTGCATTCAACAGAAGACCATTTTCTTTTCAATCCGTGGAGAAATATTTGAGCTTCTGTAGGAATGAAATAAGTGAAAATTTAATTATGACAGCACACTTGTAGATGTAGATCTCCTTAGCTTGAAAGTATCAAGTTGTAAATAAAATTGTTAACTAATTGGGGTTTTCCATACAACAATAAATATGTCAAGTAGTTTAAAGATTTTATTTCCAAGATTCTTGTTATGACCACTGTCTACAATTAAGAGGAACAATCAAATATGTATATGATACCTGCAAAGGTTTGAATTGGTGCAAATTACCATAAATATAAAACATCAGTTAACATGAGGTTTAAAGACATATCATCTTCATTCAGATATCATTTCAGCTCTATCATTCAATATGATGATTAAATTCAGATATCATTTCAGCTGTGTCATTCAATATAATGACTAGATTAAATTGCAAAAAGTTAAATTGGATCACACGCCAATATAATTAATCAGTTAGATCACACTTGACAAGAATTTCTAGCAGATAATCAGTATACTAACTAAAATGGAATTCATGTTTCTATACAGATATTTGGGAAAAAGTTAAAAGTGACTTCCTTATCAAGAATTTAACAATTAATTAAGAACATTATCAGAACTTGTTTTATGCTAAACCTTTGAACATTCTTCGGTTAAACTTGTAAAGCTACCTGTAAAAAAAGGTAGAAGCAGCTCCATCATGCTTCAAATTACTTAGACGGAGAAAAATTAAGACCAAATTCGGAAAAATGCGTCAAACTAGTACGAAAATAACTTGGCAAAATATGAGACCGTTGCATGGCAGCTCAAAGTTGAATCTTGTGATCAGCCTAGATTATTTTATGTGAAGAAGATAACAACCTCCTTAATTATTCAAGTTACAATAACGAGGAAATATTAACATAAGATCAGAAACACTTGGTCACCTCTCCTTTGATGGGATGGGCTCCACCAAAAATAACCAAGGAGAAAAAGCCGAAGGGCATGCTAAAAGATGTGTGAATAAACAATTTCAAAAGATCAAGATGCAAAAGAAGGAGCCATTTCACGACAGATCATCTCAATCAACATAGCAGATAATATCATCATTAGCATGATATGTACGTTCCCAATGATGAATCAACAAGGGAAAAAGAAATATAATCACAGTATTATAATCAGAAAAAAAAAAAAAAGGACAAAATTCAAGAACTGAGTGTAAGTGGGACATTCTCAGAAGCAGATGCCGAAGCTTGAAGCCAGTCATTCCTCACCTTCAACTTTGTCTGCAATCTAAAAATCTCCTCTTCCATGTTTCTTGCCTTTGTCTTTGTTGGATATCAATAAGGATAATTTATATGTATATGCGGTGTATAAATATGATGCATAATTGATATTCGAAGTGAATGAAAAATTATTTTAATAATATCCACTTGAAGAATAATAGACTCTAGTTTGGATATGATATTATATTTGAATTTTAAATTGTAATATGAAATTTAAATTTTAAAATTTAAATTTCGATATTATCGAGATTTTCAAAATCTAAATTTAAAATTTAAATTTTAAAATTTGAAAAAGATATTATCCTTTTAAATCTTATCAAGTTATATTTTAACACCTATAAATAGGTGTAAAACTAGAGAAGAAAAGACACACCAAAATCATCTTTTTTTCTTCTATTCTTCTTTATTCCTCTAGTCATCCAAGAGAGAATTTCATCACCTTTGGTTCGTAGTGTTGCGCTTGTAAGTGCTGACAATCACAACGTGATCGAGGAGGCTTAGGAGATGTGTTGCAAATACTATCGAGCACATTGGTGGCAGGCAATAAACGTCTTAAGGTCAGAGGTTCAACCTTGACTCGATCATGTAACATCCGACATTTTAGATTTTTGGTAACACATATATGTGTTCCGTGATTTTCTTATTTATTTAATTTTGTTTTAGTATCGTTTTAGTCTTTTGTTCATTTTTCAGTAATTCGAAGCTAACAATCTTAAGACGTTTATCACGTATAATCTTATATGTACTTTTTCCTATTTTAATATTGCAATTATGGTTCTATTTGATACTGGTATTATGTTTAATGCTTATAGATCAAAAACATGTTTTATTAATGGTCTTTGTGGGCGTTTGATTTAATGAGTAGAATTTACTATTGTTTAAGAAAACAAAAACTATTCGATATTTTAGTGTAGTTTATGAAATTGTCTTTCAGCCTTTGTGTTTTCGCTTAATCAATTGTTTTACAAGTAACTTAATATTTCCATAAACTGTTTTATGGATCATCATGCAATTTTATCTTTTTGTGAGTTATGGCTATGATAGTTTTTAAGTTTGATTCATTGATAGAAGTGCTTGATTTTTAGATTATATAAAAATATATATAAATATTTTTGCTCATTCAATTTTAGATTTTATGATTAACTTTTCTAGATATATTACATGTCTAGTCAGGGGAAATCCATTTGATTGCTTGTCATACAGGTCCATTTTCTTTCCATTAGTTTGGGCGGACTTGATGCATGCTCTGACCACATATATCATGCTATTTATATGCTATGTTATTGTTTAAAGTTTATGCTATAGCTATATGTTTTATTGTGTGCTTGTTATTATCATTGTTTCATTCAGTTATATATCCTTGATGGGTTGTGATTGGGTTAATTTTCTTTAAATTTGATCATTATCACTATTTTTATTAATTTTTGATTGACCTTGCATTGTATTAAACTTGACTTTCACAAAAGTATTTTAACTTGTTTTATAAGATTGAAAGTTAGGACCAAAAGTTTATCTTGTTATTTTATAACAGATGGCTGAACTAAATATTGGTAACACTAGTGCACTTGTTGTGCAGTTATCCTCACAAAATGTGAATGCATCATAGCGCAATTAATCCCACAAAATGCAAGCACGCCTGCTGCGCCGTTGCCTCCGCATGCCATGCATGGAGAAAAACCTGAGAAGTTCAATAGGGTGAACTTTAAAAGGTGGCAGCAAAAGATGTTGTTTTACCTGACAACCTTGCATTTGGCCAGGTTCCTAAAAGGGGAGGCCTCGGTACTTCAAGAGGGAGAAACAGATGCTACCACAGTAGCTTCAATTAAGGCATGGAAGCACTTAGACTTCTGATGCAAAAATTAAATCCTCAATGGGTTGGACGATTTGTTATATAACGTATACAGTCTGATGAAAACAGCAAAAGAGTTGTAGGAGTCTTTGAACCAAAAATACAAAATTAAAGATGCCGGTACAAAGAAATTTGTATTCAATAAATTTTTTGATTTTAAGATGGTGGAATCTAAGATTATGATCAGTCAGGTCCAGGAGTTTCAATTGATCCTCCATGAGATTAGTGCCGAGGGGATGGCACTAAGTGAGTCATTTCAGGTAGCCGTATTAATTGATAAATTGCCTTTCTCATGGAAAGACTTCAAGAACTACCTCAAGCACAAGAGGAAGAAGATGAAGTTGGAAGACCTGATTGTTTGATTGAGGATAGAGGAAGACAACTAAGGTTCTGAGAACCTTGTTAAAATTCAGTCTTTTGAAGCCAAGGCAAACATCATGGAATGATTGCCTAAAACCAATAAAAGGAAGACTGTTAGGTCAAATTTCTCCCAAGGTAATAAGGGAGTAGGCGTCAAGAAGTTCACGGCAACTTGTTTTGTCTGCAACAAAACTGGACACCATGCAAAAGACTACCATTGGAATCAGAATAAAAAAAAAAAAGCTTAAGCCAACATGGTTGATGATAATGAGATTGAGCTGGCTGTAGTGTTAGAGGTGAACCTGGTAGAGAACCTAAGTACATGGTGCATTGATACTGGTGCTACATGTCATGTCTATTCTGACAGAAAGAGTTTTATTGCTTTCAAAGAAGCTGTTCCTGAAGAGCAACTATATATGGGAAACTCTTCAGCCTGCAAGGTTCTAGGCCATAAGAAAGTGGTGCTCAAAATGACATCTAGAAATGAGTTGACTTTGAACATTATTGTTCGCACCTTTAAGATCCGCAAGAATTTAGTATCCGGCTCATTATTAAGCAAGAATGGATTTAAGTTAGTCTTTGAGTTAGACAATTTTGCACTATCAAAATGTGGGATATTTGTGGGGAAGGGTTATTTATGTAATGGGCTCTTTAAGCTCAATATAATAACTTTTGTAAAGAACAAGAACATCAATAAAGCTAGTTCCTTTGTTTATTTGCTCAAGTCTTCTAACCTATGGCATGGTAGATTAGGTCATGTGAATTATAAGACCTTGCAAAAGATTAGCAATTTGGATTTGCTTCTAAAAATTCAGATTAATAAAAATTACAAGTGTGAAACTTGTGTGGAATCCAAATTTGCTAAGGCTCATTTCTATTTGATAGAAAGACAAAGCGAACCTCTAGATTTAATTCACACAGATATCTGTGATTTAAATTTTGTGCAAACAATAGGTGGTAAAAAGTATTTCATTACTTTTATTGATGATTGCACGAGATATTGTTGCGTCTATTTACTAAGAAGCAAAGATGAGGCCTTAGAAGCCTTTAAACTTTTTAAAAATGAGGTTGAAAATCAACTAAGCAAGAGGATTAAAGAAATAAGAAGTGATAGAGGTGGTGAACACGATGCATCGCTTAA
>JAQSVH010165539.1:0-57537 GCA_029448705.1 Adansonia digitata
GATAAGTTTTACATGTTTTAAAGTCATGAAAAACCTTTTAAAATTGATTTTCATGTGAATGTATCGATACACTATGTATGCATCGATACAATACTTGGCAGTAGCTAAATAACCTTAAAATTCAAAAATCACTATTCATGTATCAAGACGGAGCATTCTGTATCAATACAAAACTGTTCATGTATTGAGATAAATCTTTCTGTATCGATACAAGACTATTTAATGATCATATTTTGGATCATTAAACACAATGTATCGATACCCACTTAATTGTATCGATACAGAGGCACGGGGAACAACGAGAAATAACATTTTGAAGGCTCCAACAGCTATATTCCTTCACCAAATATTCCGAACAGCTAGAATCATGATCAAGGCTATAAATAAGCCACTCTAAAACCTTCAACAAGAAAAAGAGCCAAGAGATTGTGGTAAGAGTGATATCTTTCATTTTCTCCATCATTTTGCTAAGTAGTTTGTCTTTGTATAGGATTAATTCTTCCTATTTTTGTATCCTTCATTTTGTATCTTTAGATACATATTCCCTTTGAGCCAAAATTTTTGTAAACACCTAACTTTTAAAGGTTTTATTTGTTTACACTCAAATCCTTATAAAAAGGGGAGGTTTCTACTTAACCATTGAAAAGTAAAGAAGGTTTCTACTTAGCCTTCAAAAGTAGTGAAAGAGGGTTCTATCTTAGCCATAAAAGATAAAGGGTAGAGGTTTTTATCTTAGCCATAAAAGATAGAGAATGTAAAGGTTATTCCTTGTCCTTAAAAGATAGATAATTCAAGTTAGTGAATTATGGAAATCTGAGGCAAGTGAGGCTGAGGTAGGGGACGTAGACAATTAAGGCTGAACCTCTCTAAATCTTTGAGTTTACTTCTCTTTCCCTTGTCTTTATTTGTTTATTTCTATTCACTAACTTGCACTCTAAAGTTTGTTGTTTAGATTTCTCAATTTTATTTATCAAAGTTTTAATTTACTAAAATTTTGAGAAATCAATTCACCTCCTTTTGATTTTATTCACCACCAAAAGGTCTAACACTTTTAATTTTGAAGCAGTATCCATTCTAATAGTTTTTTTCTTACTTCATTGCTTTAAACCTGTGAATTACACAATTATGAATGTGGATGTATGGTGAATGTGCATGGATTTTCATGATTAGATTTATTCCTTATTTTTCTATTTTTCATTCATTTTCTTTTTAAATCGTGATTCAACCCACTTCAAAAGCCTAAAAACATTTTAAAAAATTATAGAGAATCTTTTTAGTGGTAAGGGGCAAGTCTTTAATCTGACATTCTCTTTATAACAATTGTTCTTACTCTCTAAGGAATTCGAATTATGATGCACCAATGTCATCTAGCGACTAAAAGAGAATGGTATGATAAGGAAAGTGTGGGGGATGCCCCATGTGCTCACTTTTTCCTTTTCTAATTGGGCACCATAAACTCATTCTCCTTATTGGGATAAAAGAATTGATGCATTGGTTTCATAAGAAAAGCTTTATTTCCTACCAGTTTTTAGTATCAATGTTCGTCTTTCAAGTGGGATAAACACATATTCACATAATAATATCATTTCTTTTCATTATTTGGTACCATAAGCTCATTCTACTCATTTGGATAAATGACATTGATGTTTTGGTTTCCTGAAAAATGCTTCACTGTCCACCATTTTATATAATTAAAGTTCGTTTGTCAATTTGGACAAACACAGATTCACATAATAATTTTCTTTTTTTTCATGATGAGGAACCATAAACCTATTCTCCTTATTGGGATAAATAACATTGATGCTTTGGTTTCATAAGAAAAGCTTCTTTTTCCACCATTTTTTCAATTAAAGTTCGTTTGCAAGTTCAGGTTAACACGGATTCACATGATAATCTACTTTCTTTTCAAGATTAGGTACCATAAGCTCATTCTACTCGTTGGGATAAATGACATTGATGCTTTGGTTTCAATAAAAAAGTTTTTTTTTTCTACCAATTTTAGAATTAAAGTTCGTCTGTTAATTTGGATAAACTTAAATTCACATAATAATCACCTTTCTTTTCCCTAATTAGGCACTGTAAACTCATTCTCCTTATTGGGATAAAAAGAACTGAAGCTTTAGTTTTAAAAGAAAAACTTCACTTCCCACCATTTTTTAGAATCAAAGTTTGCCTTTCAATTAGGACAAACACGGATTCACATAGTATCCTTTCTTTTCATTATTCGATAGTATAAGCTCATTCTAGTCATTTGGGCAAATGATATTGATACTTTGCTTTCATAAAAAAAGCTTTAATTTCCACCATTTTAAAGAATTAAAGTTCGTCTGTCAATTTGGATAAACATAGATTTACAAAATAATCTCCTTTTATTTCATGATGGGGTACCATAAACATATTCTCGTTATTGGGAAAATGATATTGATGCTTTGGTTTCATAAGAAAAGCTTTTCTTTCTACCATATTTAAAAATTAAAGTTCATCTATCAAATTGGATAAAAATAGATTAACATAATGATTTCCTTTCTTTTCATGATGAGGAACCATAAATCCATTCTCCTCATTGGGATAAATGACATTGATGCTTTGTTTCATAAGAAAAGCTTCTCTTTCTACCAATTTTAGAGTTGAAGTTTATCTGTTAGTTTGGATAAAAATGGATTCACATAATAATCACCTTTTTTTTCCTAATTGGGCACCATAAACTCATTCTTCTTATTAGGATAAAAGAACTAATGCTTAAGTTTCATAAGAAAAACTTCACTTCCCACCATTTTTTAGAATCAATGGTCATCATTAAACTAAGATAAACATGGATTCACATAATATCCTTTCTTTTCATTATTTGGTACCATAAGCTCATTCTACACATTTTGGTAAATGACATTGATCCTTTGGTTTGACAAAAAAAGCTTCACCTTCCACCCTTTTACAGAATTAGAGTTCATCTGTTAATTTGGAAAAACATAAATTTATAAAATAATCTCTTTCCATTTCATGGTTGGGCACCATAAACACATTTTATTTATTGGGATAAATCATATTGTTGCTTTAGTTTCATAAGAAAAGCTTTTCTTTCTACCATTTTTAAAAATTAAAGTTTATCTGTCAATTCGGATAAAAACGGATTAACGTAATAATCTCCTTTTATTTTCATGATAACAAACACTAGACTCATTCTCCTTATTGGGATAAATGACATCGATGCTTTTGTTTCATACAAAAAGCTTCTCTTTTTACCATTTTTTGAATTAAAATTTGTTTGTCAATTTGAATAAACATGGATTAAATAATAATCTTATTTCCTTTCATGATTCGGTACCATAAGCTCGTTCTACTCTTTGGGATAAATGACACTGATGCTTTGGTTTCATAAAAAAAGCTTATCTTTCTACCAATTTTAGAATTAAAGTTTGTCTGTCAATTGAAATAAACATGGATTCACATAATAATCACCTTTCTTTTCCTGATTAGGCACCATAAACTCATTCTCCTTATTGAGATAAAAGAACTAATGCTTTGGTCTCACAAGAAACATTTCACTTCCCACTATTTTTTAGAATCAAAGTTCATTTTTCACGTGGGATAAATATGGATTCACATGATAATCGATTTTTTTTTCATTATTCAGTACCGTAAGCTCGTTCTACTCATTCAGATAAATGACATTAATGCTTTGGTTTCATAAAAAAGCCTTCACTTTCCACCATTTTATATAATTTAAGCTTGTTTGTCAAATTAGACAAACATAGTTTCATATAACAATCTCCTTTCTTTTCATGATGAGGAACCATAAACTCATTCTCCTTATTGGGATAAATGAAATTGATGCTTTGGTTTTATAAGAAAAGCTTCTTTTTCTACCATTTTTTGAATTAAAGTTCGTCTATCAACTCGAAAAAACATGAATTCACATAATAATCTTCTTTTTTTCCATAATTATGTACCATAAGCTCATTCTACTCATTAGGATAAATGAGATTCATGCTTTAGTTTCATAAGAAAATCTTCGCTTTCTACCAATTTTAGAGTTAAAATTCATCTGTCAATTTAGATAAATACAGATTCACATAATAATCACCTTTCTTTTACTGATTAGGCACCGTAAACTTATTCTCCTAATTGGGATAAAAGAACTGATGCTTTGGTTTCATATGAAAAAAATTCACGTCCCACCTTTTTTTAGAATCAACGTTAATCTTTTAACTAGGATAAACATGATTCACATAATATCCTTTCTTTTCCATTTTTAGTACCATAAGGTCATTCTACTTATTTGGAAAAATGACATTAATGCTTTGGTTTCATAAGAAAAGCTTCTCTTTCTACCAATTTTACAGTTAAAGTTTGTCTGTTAGTTTGGATAAAAATGCATTCACATAATAATCATTTTTTTCGTAATTGAGCACCATAAACTCATTCTCATCATTGGGATAAAAGAATTGATGCTTTAGTTTCATAAGAAAAGCTTCACTTTCCACCATTTTTTAGAATCAATGTTCATCTTTCAACTGGGATAAACACAGATTCACATAATATCCTTTCTTTTAATTATTCGATACCATAAGCTTGTTTTACTTATTTGGATAAATGACATTGAC
The DNA here is from genome assembly GCA_029448705.1 of Adansonia digitata. Classification (NCBI taxonomy): domain Eukaryota; kingdom Viridiplantae; phylum Streptophyta; class Magnoliopsida; order Malvales; family Malvaceae; genus Adansonia; species Adansonia digitata. Next base: position 4,602 of record JAQSVH010165539.1, read on the forward strand.
GCTTTGGTTTCATAAACAAAAGCTTCATTGTCCATCATTTTATAGAACTAAATCTCGTTTGTCAATTTAGACAAACACAGATTTCCAAAATAATCTCATTTTATTTCATGATTGGGCACCATAAATACATTCTCTTTGTTGGGATAAATGATATTGATGTTTTGGTTTCATAGGAAAAACTTTTTTTTCTACCATTTTTTGAATTAAAGTTCATCTGTTAATTCGAATAAATACGATTCACACAATAATCTCCTTTCTTTTCATGATTATGAACCATAATCTCATTCTACTCATTAAGAAAAATGACATTGATGCTTTGATTTCATAAGAAAAGATTCTATTTCTACCAATTATAGAATTAAAGTTCATCTATAAATTTTGATAAACATGGATTCACATAATAATCATATTACTTTTCCCGATCGGGCATGGTAAACTCATTCACCTCACTGGGATAAAAGAACTGATGCTTTGGTAACATTAGAAAAACTTTACTTCCCACCTTTTTTTAGAATCAAAGTTCATATTTCAACTTGGATAAACATGGATCACATAATATCCTTTCTTTTAATTATTCGAGACCATAAGCTCATTCTACTCATTTGGATAAATGACATTGATCCTTTGGTTTCATGAAAAAAGCATCACTTTCCACCATTTTATAGAATTGAAGTTCGTCTGTCAATTTGGATGAACACAGATTTACAAAATAAACTCTATTCATTTCATGGTAGGGCACCATAAACACATTCTCCTAATTGGGATAAATGATATTGCTGCTTTAGTTTCATAAGAAAAGCTTCTACATCTACCATTTTTAAAAATTAAAATTCATCTGTCAATTCGGATAAAAACGGATCAACATAATAATCTTATTTCTTTTCATGATGAGGAACAATAGACTCATTTTCCTTATTGGGATAAACGACATTGCTGATTTGGTTTCATAAGAAAAGATTCTCTTTCTACCATTTTTTGAATTAAAGTTCATTTGTCAATTTGGATAAACACAGATTCATATAATAATCACCTTTCCTTTCATGATTGGGTACCATAAGCTCGTTCTACTCATTGGGATAAATGACATTGATGATTTGGTTTCATACTTATCTTTCCACCAATTTTAGAATTAAAGTTCGTCTATCAATTAGAATAGACATGAATTCACATAATAATCACCTTTCTTTCCCTAGTTGGGTGCCATAAACTAATTCTCCTCATTAGGATAAAAGAACTAATACTTTGGTTTAATAAGAAAAACTTTATTTCCCACCATTTTTTAGAATCAAAATTCATCTTTCATGTGGCATAAACATAGATTCATATAATAATCTCTTCTTTTTGTTATTCGGTACCATAAGCTCATTCTACTCATTCAGATAAATAACATTGATCCTTTGGTTTCATAAAAAAAAGCTTCACTTTTCACCATTTTATTGAATTAAAGTTCGTCTGTCAAATTGGACAAACGTAGATTTATAAAATAATCTCCTTTCATTTCATGGTTAGGCACCATAAACACATTCTCCTTATTGGGATAAATGATACTGTTGCTTTGGTTTCATAATAAAAGCTTTTGTATCTGCCATTTTTAAAATTTGAAGTTCGTCTATAAATTCGGATAAAAACAGAACAACATAATAATCTCATTTCTTTTCATGATGAGGAACAATAGCTCCTTATTGGGATAAATGACATTGATGCTTTGGTTTCATAAGAAAAGCTTCTCTTTCTACCATTTTTTGAATCAAAGTTCTTTTGTCAATTCGGATAAACATAGATTCATAAAATAATCTCTTTTCTTTTCATGATTGGGTATATAAGCTCATTTTGCTCATTGGGATAAATGACATTGATGCATTGGTTTCATATGAAAAGCTTCTCCTTCTACCATTTTTTGAATCAAAGTTCTTTTGTCAATTCGGATAAACACAGATTCATAAAATAATCTCTTTTCTTTTCATGATTGGGTACATAAGCTTATTTTGCTCATTGGGATAAATGACATTGATGCTTTAGTTTCATAAGAAAAGCTTCTCTTTCTACCAATTTTAGAGTTAAAGTTCATCTGTCAGTTTGGATAAACATATATTCACATAATAATCACCTTTCTTCTCCTGATTGGGCACCGTAAACTCATTCTTCTCATTGGGATAAAAGAATTGATGCTTTGGTTTCAAAAAAAAAAACTTCACTTCCCACCATTTTTTAGAATCAATGTTCATCTTTCAACTAGGATAAACAAGAATTCATATAATGTTCTTTCTTTTAATTATTAGGTACCACAAGCTCATTCTACACATTTGGGTAAATGACATTGATCCTTTACTTTAATAAAAAAGGCTTCATCTTTCATCATTTTACAGAATTAAAGTTTATCTTTCAATTTGGAAAAACATAAATTTATAAAATAATCTCCATTCATTTCATGGTTGGGCACCATAAACACATTCTCTTTATTGGATTAAATGATAACATGGCTTTAGTGTCATAAGAAAAGCTTTTCTTTCTACCATTTTTAAAAATTAAAGTTCGTCCGTCAATTTGGATAAAAATGGATTAACATAATAATCTTTTTTCTTTTCATGATAAGGAACACTAGACTCATTCTCCTTATTGGGATAAATGACATTGATGCTTTGGTTTCATAAGAAAAACTTCTTTTCTACTTTTTTTGAATTAAAGTTCATTTGTCAATTCAGATAAACACGATTATATAATAATCTCCTTTCCTTTCATGATTGGGTACCATAAGCTTATTCTACTCTTTGGGATAAATGACATTAATGCTTTGGTTGCATAAGAAAAGCTTATCTTTCTACCAATTTTAGAATTAAAGTTCATCTGTCAGTTAGGATAAACATGGATTCACATAATAATGACTTTTTTCCCTAATTGTGCACCATAAACTCATTCTCCTCATTGAGATAAAAGAACTAATGCTTTAGTTTCACAAGAAAAACTTCACTTCCCTCTACTTTTTAGAATCAAAGTTCATTTTTCAAGTGGGATAAACACAGATTCGCATAATAATCTATTTTTTTCATTATTTGGTATCGTAAGCTTATTCTACTCATTCAAATAAATGACATTGATGCTTTGGTTTCATAAAAAACCCTCACTTTCCACCATTTTATATAATTAAAGTTTGTCTATCAATTTGGATAAACACAGATTAGCATAATAATTTCCATTCTTTTCATGATAAGGAACCATAAACTTATTCTCCTCGTTAGGATAAATGACATTGATGTTTTGGGTATATAAAAAAAGCTTTTCTACCATTTTTTGAATTAAAGTTCATCTGTAAATTTGGTTAAACATGGATTCACATAATAATCTCTTTTCTTTTAATGATTGTGTACCATAAGTTCATTCTACTCATTAGGATAAATGACATTTATGCTTTTGTTTCATAAGAAAACTTCTCTTTCTACCAATTTTGGAGTTAAAATTCATCTGTCAATTCAGATAAACACAAATTCACATAATAATCACTTTTCTTTTACTAATTGGGCATCATAAACTCATTCTCCTAATTGGGATAAAAGAATGATGCTTTGGTTTTATAAGAAAAACTTCACTTTCCACCATTTTTTAGAATCAATGTTCATCTTTCAACTGGGATAAACACGAATTTACATAATATCTTTTCTTTTCATTATTCGGTACCATAAACTTGTTCTACTCATTTGGATAAATGACATTGATGCTTTGGTTTCATAAAAAAAGCTTCATTGTCCAACATTTTATAGAATTAAAGTTTGTCAGTCAATTTAGGCAAACACAGATTTACAAAATAATCTCATTTCATTTCATGATTAGGCACCATATTCTCTTTACTAGGATAAATGATATTGATGCTTTGGTTTCTTAAGAAAAGCTTTTTTTTCTACCATTTTTTTAATTAAAGTTCATTTGTTAATTCGGATAAACATAATTCACACAAGAGTCTCTATTCTTTTCATTATTATGTACCATAAGCTTGTTCTACTTATTAAGATAAATGACACTGATGCTTTGGTTTCATAAGAAAAGCTTCTATTTCTACTAATTTTAGAATTAAAGTTCGTCTATCAATTTTGGTAAACATAAATTCACATAATAATCACATTTATTTTCCTACTCACGCACGGTAAACTCATTCACCTTATTGGGATAAAAGAACTGATGCTTTGGTTTCAATAGAAATATTTCACTTCCCACCATTTTTTAGAATGAAAGTTCATCTTTCAACTTGGACAAACACAGATTCACATAATATCCTTTCTTTTCATTATTCAGTACCATAAACTCGTTCTAGTCATTTGGATAAATGACATTGATCCTTTGGTTTCATAAAAAAAGGCTTCACTTTTCACCATTTTATAGAATTAAAGTTCGTCAGTCAATTTGGACAAACACAGATTTACAAAATAATCTCATTTCATTTAATGGTTGGGCACCATAAACACATTCTCCTTATTGGGATAAATGATATTGTTGCTTTAGTTTCATAAGAAAAGCTTCTGTATCTGCCATTTTTAAAAATTAAAGTTTTTCTGTCAATTTGAATAAAGCAGATCAACATAATAATCTTATTTCTTTTCATGATGAGGAACAATAAACTCATTCTCCTTATTGGGATAAATGGCATTGATGCTTTGATTTCATAAAAAAAGCTTCTCTTTCTACCATTTTTATTAATTAAAGTTTGTTTGTCAATTCGGATAAAATGAATTCATATAATAATCACATTTCCTTTCATGATTAGGTACCATAAGCTCATTCTACTCATTAGGATAAATGACATTGATGATTTGGTTTCATAAGAAAAGCTTATTTTTCTACCAATTTTAGAATTAAAGTTCATCTGCCAGTTGGTATAAACACGGATTCATATAATAATCACCTTTTTTTTCTTGATTGGGTGCCATAAACTCATTCTCCTCATTGGGATAAAAGAACTAATGCTTTGGTTTCATAAGAAAAACTTCATTTCCCACCATTTTTTAGAATCAAAGTTCCTTTTTCAAGTGGGATAAATAGATATTCACATAATAATCTCTTTTCTTTTCATTATTCAATACCATAAGCTTATTCTACTCATTCAGATAAATGACATTGATGCTTTGGCTTCATAGAAAAAGCTTTACTTTCCACCCTTTTTTAGAATTAGAGTTCGTCTATCAATTTGGACAAACACAGATTTACAAAATAATCTTCTTTCATTTCATGGTTAGGCATAATAAACATATTCTCCTTATTGAGATAAATGAGATTATTGTTTTAGTTTCATAAGAAAAACTTTTGTATCTACCATGTTTAAAAATTAAAGTTTGTCTGTCAATTTGGATAAAAACAGATCAACATAATAATCTCTTTCTTTTCATGATGAGGAAGAATATACTCATTCTTCTTATTGGGATAAATGATATTGATGCTTTGGCTTTATAAGAAAACCTTCTCTTTCTACCATTTTATGAATTAAAGTTCATTTGTCAATTCAGATAAACACGGATTCATATAATAATCTCTTTTCTTTTCATAATTGGGTACTTAAGCTTGTTCTATTTATTGGGATAAATGACATTAATGCTTTGGTTTCCTAAGAAAAGCTTCTCTTTTTACCAATTTTAGAGTTAAAGTTCATCTGTCAGTTTGGATAAACATGGATTCACATAATAATCACCTTTTTTTCCTAATTAGGCATGTAAACTCATTCTTCTTATTGTGATAAAAGAACTGATGCTTTGGTTTCATAAGAAAAACTTCACTTCCTACCATTTTTTAGAATCAATGTTCATCTTTCAACTAGGATAAACACAAATTCAAATAACATCCTTCCTTTTCACTATTCGGTACCATAAGCTCGTTCTATGCATTTGGGTAAATGACATTGATGCTTTGGTTTCATAAAAAAAGCTTCACCTTCCACTATTTTATAGAATTAAAGTTCATCTTTCAATTTGGAAAAACATAGATTTATGAAATAATCTACTTTAATTTCATGGTTGGCCGCCATAAATATATTCTCCTTACTAGGATAAATGGTGTTGTTGTGTTAGTTTCATAATAAAAGCTTCTCTTTTTATAATTTTAAAAATTAAAGTTTGTTTGTTAATTCAGATAAAAATGGATTGACATAATAATCTCCTTTTTTTTCATGATAAGGAACACCAGACTCATCTCTTTATTAGGACAAATGATATTGATGCTTTGGTTTCATAATAAAAGCTTCTCTTTTTATAATTTTTTGAATTAAAGTTCATTTGTCAATTCGAATAAAAATGGATTATATATTAATCACCTTTCCTTTCAAGATAGTACCATAAGATCGTTCTACTCTTTGGGATAAATGACATCGATGCTTTGGTTTCATAAGAAAAGCTTATTTTTCTAACAATTTTAGAATTAAAGTTCATCTTCATTTGGGATAAACACGAATTCACATAATAATCACCTTTCTTTTCCTGATTGGGCACCACAAACTTATTCTCCTTATTAAGATAAAAGAACTAATGCTTTGGTTTCATAAGAAAAATGTCACTCCCCACCATTTTTTAGAATCAAAATTCATTCTTCAAGTGGGATAAATATGGATTCACATAATATTCTATTTTCTTTTCATTATTCAATACCGTAAGCTCGTTTTGCTCATTCAGATAAGTGACATTAATGCTTTGGTTTCATAAAAAAAGTGTCACTTTCCACCATTTTTTATAATTAAAGTTCGTTTGTCAATTTGGACAAACATAAATTCACATAATAATCTCTTTTGTTTTCATGATGAAGAACCATAAACGCATTCTTCTTATTGGGATAAATGACATTGACGCTTTGTTTTCATAAGAAAAGCTTCTTTTTGTACCATTTTTTGAATTAAAGCTCATCTCTCAATTCAGATAAACAGGGATTCACATAATAATCTCATTTCTTTTCATGATTATGTATCACAAGCTTATTCAATTCCTTAGGATAAATGACATTTATGCTTTGGTTTCACAACAAAAGCTTTTCTTTCTACCAAGTTTAGAGTTAAAGTTCATCTATCAATTCAGATAAAAATGGATTCACATAGTAATCATCTTACTTTTACTGATTGGGCATTGTAAATTCATTCTCCTATTGGGATAAAAGAACTGATGCTTTGGTTTCATAAGAAAAACTTCATTTCTTATAATTTTGTAGAATCAAAGTTCATCTTTCAACTAGGATAAACACGATTCACGTAATATCCTTTCTTTTTAATATTCAGTACCATAATGTTCTACTCATTTGGATAAATGACAATGGTGCTTTAGTTCAAAAGAAAGCTTCACTTTCCACTGTTTCATAGAATTAAAGTTCATCTATTAATTTGGACAAACACAGATTTATAAATAATCTTCTTTCATTTCATGATTGGGCACCATCAATAAATTCTCCTTATTGGGATAAATGATATTGATGCTTTGGTGTTGTAAAAAAAGCTTCTCTTTCTACCATTTTTAAAAATTAAAGTTCATCTATCAATTTGGATAAAAATGGATTAACATAATAATCTCCTTTCCTTTCATGATAAGGAACCATAAATCCATTCTCCTTATTTGGACAAATGTCAATAATGCTTTGGTTTCATAAGAAAAGCTTCTCTTCTTACCATTTTTTGAATGAAAGTTCATTTGTCAATTCGGATAAACACGGATTCATATAATTATCTTATTTTTTTCATGATTGGATACCATAAGCTCATTCTACTTATTGGGATAAATGACATTGATGCTTTGGTTTCATAAGAAGAGCTTCTTTTTCTACTAATTTTAGAATTAAAGCTCATCTGTCAATTGGGATAAATAGAGATTCACATAATAATCACCATTCTTTTCCTGGTTGGGCACCATAAACTCAATCTCCTAATTGGGACAAATGAATTGATGCTTTGGTTTCATATGAAAAGCTTTACTTCCTACTATTTTTTAGAATCAATGTTCATCTTTTAACTGGGATAAACATAGTTTCACATAATATGCTTTCTTTTCCTTATTTGGCACCATAAGCTCATTCTACTCATTTGGATAAATGACATTAATGCTTTGGTTTCATAAAAAAAGCTTTACTTTCCATTATTTTATAGAATTAAAGTTCGTCTGTCAATTTGGACAAACATAGATTTACAAAATAATCTCCTTTCATTTCATGATTGGAGACCATAAACATATTCTCTTTATTGGCATAAAGGATATTGATGCTTTGGTTTCATAAGAAAAGTTTCTTTTTCTACCATTTTTTAATTAAAGTTCATTGTTAATTCAGATAAACATGATTCACATAATAATCTGCTTTTTTTTCATGATTATGTACCATAATCTCATTCTACTCATTAGATAAATGACGTTGATGCTTAGGTTTCATAAGAAAAGCTTCTTTTTTTTACCAATTTTAGAATTAAAGTTCTTCTATCAATTTTGATAAGCATAGATTCACATAATAATCATATTTCTTTTCGTTATTGGGCACTGTAAACTTATTCACCTCATTGGGATAAAAGAACTAATGCTTTGGTTTTAATTAGAAAAACTTCACTTCCCACCATTTTTTAGAACCAAAGTTCATCTTGCAATTGGGATAAATACGTATTCACATAATATCCTTTCTTTTCATTATTCTGTACCATAAGCTCGTTCTACTCATTTGGATAAAAGACATTGATGCTTTGGTTTCATAAAAAAGCTTTACTTTCCATCATTTTATAGAATTAAAGTTCGTCTATTATTTTAGACAAACATAGATTTAGAAAATAATCTCTTTTCATTTCATGATTAGGCCCCATCAATAAATTATCCTTATTGGGATAAATGATATTGATGCTTAGGTTTCGTAAGAAAAGGTTCTCTTTCTACCATTTTTAAAAATTAAAGTTCATCTATCAATTTAGATAAAAATGGATTAACATAATAATTTTCTTTTTTTTCATGATGAGGAGCCATAAATCCATTCTTCTTATTAGGATAAATGACATTCATGGTTTGGTTTCATTGGAAAAGCTTCTCTTTCTACCATTTTTTGATTTAAAGTTTGTCTGGCATTTTAGATAAACATGAATTCATATAATAATCTGATTTCTTTTCATTATTGGATACCATAAGCTCGTTCTGCTCTTTGGGATAAATGACATTGATGCTTTGGTTTTATAAGAAAAGCTTCTCTTTTTACCAATTTTATAATTAAAGTTTATCTATCAATTGGGATAAATACAGATTCACATAATAATCACTTTTTTTTTCCTTGTTGGGCAGCATAAACTAATTCTCCTCATTGGGATAAAAGAGCTGATAGTTTGGTTTTATAAGAAAAGCTTCACTTCTTACCCTTTTTTAGAATCAAAGTTCATTTTTTAAATGGGATAAACACGGATTCACATAATAATCTCTTTTCTTTTCATTATTTGTTACCATAAGCTCATTCTGCTCATTTAGACAAATGACATTGATGGTTTGGTTTCATTAAAAAGGCTTCACCTTCCACCATTTTATATAATTACAGTTTATCTATCAATTTGGACAAACATAGATACACATAATAATTTTCTTTCTTTTCATGATGACAAACCATAAACTCATTTTCCTAATTGGGATAAAAGACATTGATTCTTTGGTTTCATAAGAAAAGCTTTTTTTACTATCATTTTATGAATTAAAGTTCATTTGTCAATTGAGATAAACACAAATTCACATAATAGTCTCATTTTTTTTCATGATTGAGTGCTATAAGCTCGTTCTGCTTATTGGGATAAATGGCATTAATGCTTTGGTTTCATAAGAAAAACTCTACTTTCTACCAATTTAGAATTAAAATTTGTCTGCTAATTGGGATAAACATAGATTCACATAATAATCACCTTTTTTTTCCTGATTGGGCACCATAAACTCATTCTCCTTATTGGGATAAAAGAACTGATGCTTTGGTTTCATAAGAAAAACTTTATTTCCAATCATTTTTTAGAATCAAAGTTCATCTTTCAATTAGGATAAACACGGATTCACTCAATAATCTTTTTTCTTTTCATGATGGGGAGCCATAAACCCATTCTCCTTATTGGGTGATATTGATGCTTTGGTTTCATAGAAAAAGCTTCTCACTATACCATTTTTAGTATTAAAATTCGTCTATCAATCCAAATAAGAGCAGATTCACATAATAATCTCCCTTTTTTTCATAATGAAGAACCATAAACTCATTTTACTCATTTGGATAAATGACATTGATGCTTTGGTTTTATAAGAAAAACTTATTTTTCTACCTTTCTTGAATTAAAGTTTGTCTTTCAATTTAGATAAACACGGATTCACATAATAATCTCTTTTTTTTTCATGATTAGGTACCATAAGCTCGTTCTACTTATTGGGATAAATGATATTGATGCTTTAGTTTCATAAGAAAAGCTTATCTTTCTACCAACTTTAGAATTAAAATTCGTTTGTCAATTGGGACAAACACTAATTCACATAGTAATCACCTTTCTTTTCCTTATTGGGCACCATAAACTCATTCTCCTCAATGAGATAAAAGAACTAACGCTTTGGTTTCCTAAGAAAAACTTCACTTCCCACCATTTTTTAAGATCAAAATTTGTCTTTCAATTGGCGTAAACACGGATTCACATAATAATCTCCTTTCGTTTCATTATTTGGTACCATAAGCTTGTTCTACCCCTTTAAATAAATGACATTGATGCTTTGGTTTCATAACAAAAGCTTTACTTTCTACCATTTTATAGAATTAAAGTTCATCTATCAATTTGGACAAACACAGATTTACATAACAACCTCCTTTCTTTTCATGATGAGGAACCATAGACTTATTCTCCTCATTAAGATAAATGACACTGATGCTTGGTTTTATAAGAAAAGCTTCCCTTTCTACCATTTTTAGAATTAAAGCTAATATATAAATTGCGATAAACATGAATTCATATAATAATCTCCTTTTTCTTCATGATTGGGCACCATAAACTAAATCTCATCATTGGGATAGATGACATTGATGCTTTGATTTCATTAGAAAACTTGACTTCCCTCCATTTTTTAAAATGGAAGCTTATTTGTCAACTGGGATAAACACGTATTCATGTTATAATCTCCCTTTTTTTCATGATAAGGAACCATAAACTCATTCTCTTCATTGGGATAAATGACATTGATGCTTTGGTTTTATAAGAAAAGCTTCTCTTTCTACCATTTTTAGAATTAAAGCTCGTTTGTCAATTGGGATAAACATGAATTCACATAATGATCTCCTTTCTTTTCATGATTGGGCGCCATAAACTAATTATCATCATTGGGATAGATGAAATTGACGCTTTGATTTCATAAGAAAAACTTGACTTCCTGTCATTTTTAAAATCAATGTTTGTCTATCAATTAGGATAAACACGCATTTGCAAAATAATCTCCTTCCTTTTGATGATGAGGAACCATAAACTCAATCTCCTCATTAAGATAAATAACATTGATGGTTTAGTTTCACAAGAAAAGCTTTTCTTTCTACCATTTTTAGAATTAAGTTTGTTTCTCAATTCAGATAAACATGGATTCATATAATAATCTCCTTTCTTTTAATGGTTAGGTACCGTAAGCTCATTCTACTCATTGGGATAAATGGCGTTGATGCTTTGGTTTCATAAGAAAAGCTTCACTTCCCACCATTCTTTAAAATCAAAGTTCATCTTTCAATTAGGATAAACATGGATTCACATAATAATCTCCCTTCAATTCATTAGTCAGTACCATAAGCTCATTATGTGTATTCAGATAAATGACATTGATGCTTTGGTTTCATAAAAAAAAAGCTTCACTTTCCACCATTTTCTAGAATTAAAGTTCATCCATCAATTTGGATAAAACATAGATTCACATAATAATCTTCTTTCTTTTCATAATGAGGAACCATAAACTTATTCTCCTTATTTGGATAAATGGCATTGATGCTTTGGTTTCATAGGAAAAGCTTCTCTTTCTACCATTTTTAGAATTAAAGCATGGCTGTCAATTGGGATAAAAATGGATTCACATAATAATCTCCTTTCTTTACATGATTAGGCACCATAAACTAATTCTTGCCATTGGGATAGATGACATTGATGCTTTGGTTTTATAAGAAAAACCTCACTTCGCACTATTTTTTAGAATCAAAGTTCATCTTTCAACTGGGGTAAACATGATTCACATAGTATTCTTTTTTCTTTTAATGATGAGGAACCATAAACTCATTCTCCTCATTGGGATATATGACATTAATGCTTTCGTTTCAAAGAAAAGCTTCTCTTTCTATGATTTTTAGAATTAAAGTTCATCTGTCAATTAGAATAAAAATGGATTCACATAATAATCTCTTTTCTTTTAATGATTGGGTACTATAAGCTTATTCTAGTTATTATGATAAATGACATTAATGCTTTGGTTTCATAAGAGAAACTTCACTTCCTAGCATTTTCTAGAATCAAAGTTTGTCTATCATTTAGGATAAATATGGATTCACATAATAAACTCTACTCTTTTTATGATTTGGCACCATAAAATCATTCTCTTCATTGGGATAAATGAATTGATGCTTTGGTTTCATAAGAAAAACTTTGCTTCCCACCATTTTTTAGAATTAAATTTCGTCTTACAATTCAGATAAACATGGACTCACATAATAATCTGCTTTCTTTTCATTATTCAGTATCATAAGCTTGTTTCACTCATTCAGATAAATGACGCTGATGCTTTGGTTTCATAGAAAAAGCTTCACTTTCTACCATTTTATAGACTTAAAGTTTGTCTGTCAATTTGGACAAATGTAGATCTACATAATAATCTCCTTTCTTTTCATGATAAGGAACCATAAACTCATTCCCCTTATTGGGTTAAATGATATTGATGCTTTGGTTTCATAAGACAAGCTTATCTTTCTACCATTGTTAGAATTAAAGCTCATCTGTCAATTGGGATAAAAATGGATTCATATAACAATCTCTTTTATTTTCATGATTGGGCACTATAAACTAATTCTCCTCATCGGGATAAATGACATTGATGCATTGGTTTCAAAAGAATAACTTTATTTCCAACCATTTTTTAAAATCAATGTTCGTTTGTCAATTAGGATAAACATGCCTTCACATAATAATCTCTTTTCTTTTCATGATGAGGAACCATAAACTCAATCCCTTCATTGGGTTAAATGACATTGATGCTTTGGTTTCATCAGAAAAGCTTCTCTTTTCACCATTTGTAGGATTACAGCTCATCTATCATTTGGGATAAACATGAATGCACATAATATTCTTCTTTTTCTTTCATGATGAGGAACCATAAACTCATTCACCTCATCAGGATAAATGATATTGATGCTTTGCTTTTGTAAAAAAGGCTTCACATCCCACTTTTTTTAAAATCAAAGTTCATCTATCAATTGGGTTAAACACATATTCACATAATAATCTCCTTTCTTTTCAAGATGAGGAACCATAAACTCATTCACTTCATTGGGATAAATAATATTGATGCTCTGATTTCGTAAAAAAAAACTTTACTTCCCACTATTTTTTAAAATCAAAGTTCATCTATTAATTGGGATAAACACAAATTGACATGGTAATCACCTTTCTTCTCAAGATGAGGAACCATAAACTCATTCACCTTATTAGGATAAATATTGAAGCTTTGGTTTTGTAAAAAAAATTTCACTTCTAATCGCTTTTTAAAATCAAAGTTTGTTTGTCTATTGGGATAAACACGCATTCACATAATAATCTCCTTTCTTTTCACAATAAGGAACCATAAACTCATTCTCTTCATTGGGATAAATGGCATTGATGTTTTGGTTTCATAAGAAAAGCTTTTGTTTTTACTAATTTTAGAATTAAAGCTCGTCTGTCAATTGGGATGAACACAGATTCAAATAATAATCTCCTTTCTTTTTCATGATTGAGCTGCATAAACTAGTCTCTTCATTGGGATAGATGACATTGATGCTTTGGTTTCGTAAGAAAAGCTTCACTTCTCACCATTTTTTAAAATCAAAGTTCGCCTCTCAATTGAGATAAACACGCCTTCACATAATAATCTCCTTTCTTTTCATAATGATGAACCATAAACTTTTTCTCTTTATTGGGATAAATCACATTGATGCTTTGTTTGCATAAGAAAAGCCTTTTTTTAAGCATTTTTAGAATTGAAGCTCATCTGTCAAATGGGATAAACATGGATTCACATAATAATCTCTTTTCTTTTCAAGATAAGGAACCATAAACTTATTCACCTCTTTGGGATAAATGATATTGATGTTTTGGTTTCATAAAAAAAATTCACTTCCCACCATTTTTTAAATCAAAGTTTGTCTGTCAACTAGAATAAACACGGATTCACATAATATTCTCCTTTTTTTTCAAGATGAGGAACCATAGACTCATTTACCTTATTGGGATAAACGATATTGATGCTTTAGTTTCATAAGAAAAACTTCACTTCCCACCATTTTTTAAAATCAAACTTCATCTGTCGATTTGGATAAACATGCATATACATAATAATCTCCTTTCTTTTCATGACGAGGAACCATAAACTCATTCTCTTCATTAGGATAAAATGACATTGATGCTTTGGTTTCATAGGAAAAGCTTCTCTTTTTACCATTTTAAGAATTAAAGCTCTTCTGTCAATTGGGATAAACACGGATTCACCTAATAATCTCTTTTATTTTCATGATTGGGCTGCATAAACTAATTCTCCTCATTGGGATAGATGACATTGATGCTTTAGTTTTAGAAGAAAAACTTCACTTCCTACCATTTTTTAAAATCAAAGTTCATTTGTCAATTGGGATAAACACATCTTCACATAATAATCTCTTTTCTTTTCATGTTATTCATTGGGATAAATGACATTGATGCTTTGGTTTCATAAGAAAAGCTTCTCTTTTCACCATTTTTAGAATTAAAGCTCGTCTGTCAATTAGGATAAACACGGATCCACATTATAATCTCCTTTCTTTTCAAGGTGAGGAACCATAAACTCATTCGCCCCATTGGGATAAATGATATTGATGCTTTGGTTTCGTAAAAAAATTCACTTCCCACCATTTTTTAAAATCAAAGTTCATCTGTCTATTGGGATAAGCAAAGATTCACATAATAATCTCATTTCTTTTCATTATGAGGAACCATAAACTCATTCCCCTCATTGGGATAAATGATATTGATGCTTTGGTTTCACAAGACAAGCTTCTCTTTTTATAATTTTTAGAGTTAAAGCTTATATACTAATTGGGATAAACATAGATTCACATAATAATATCCTTCTTTTTTCATGATTAGGCTCTATAAACTAATTCTCCTCGTTGGGATAAAGGACATTGATGCTTTGGTTTTAGAGGAAAAACTTCACTTCTCACCATGTTTTAAAATCAAAGTTCATCTGTCAATTAGGATAAAGACGTATTCACATAATAATCTCCTTTCTTTTCATTATGAGGAACCATTTACTCATTCTCCTTATTGGGATAAATGACATTGATGCTTAAGTTTCATAAGAAAAGCTTCTCTTTCTACAATTTCTAGAATTAAAGCCTGTCTATCAATTAGGATAAAAACAGATTCACATAATAATCTCCTTTGTTTTCATGATTGGGCTCCATAAACTAATTCTCCTCATTGGGATAGTGGCATCGATGCTTTGGTTTTATAAGAAAAATTTACTTCCCACCATTTTTTAAAATCAAAGTTCGTTTGTCAATTGGGATAAGCACACATTCACATAATAATCTCTTTTCTTTTCATGATAAAAAACAATAAACTTATTCTCCTTACTAGGATAAAGGATATTGATACTTTGGTTTCATAAGAAAAGCTTTTCTTTCTACCACTTTTAAAATTAAAGCTCGTCTGTCAATTAGGATAAACACGAATCTTTTCATGATTAGGCATAAACTAATTTCCTTGTTGGGATAGATGACATTGATGCATTCACGTAATAACTCCTTTCTTTTCATTACTTGGTACCCAAAGCTTGTTCTACTCATTAAGAGAAATGACATTGATGCTTTGGTTTCATAAAAAAACTTCACTTTCCATCATTTTATTGAATTAAGGTTCATCTGTCAATTTCGACAAACACAGGTTCACATAATAATCTCCTTTCCTTTCATGATTTGGCACCATAAACTAATTCTCCTCAATGGGATAGATGACATTGATGCTTTGGTTTCATCTGTCAATTGGGATAAACATGCATTCACATATTAATCTTCTTTCTTTCCATGATGCAGAACCATAAACTCATTCTTCTCGTTGTGGTAAATGACATTAATGCTTTGGTATCATAAGAAAAGCTTTTTTTTCTACCATTTTTAGAATTAAGGCTCATCTATCAATTGGGATAAGCACGGATGCAAATAATAATCTTTTATCTTTTTATGATTGGTCACCATAAACTAATTCTCCTAATTGGGATAGATGACATAGATGCTTTGGTTTCATAAGAAAAACTTCACTTCCCACCATTTTTTAAAATTAAAGTTCATCTACCAAGTGGGATAAACATGCATTCACATAACAATCTCATTTCTTTTCATGATGAAGAACCATAAACTCATTCTCCTCATTGGGATAAATGACATTGATGCTTTGGTTTCATAAGAAAAGCTTCTTTTTCTATCATTTTTAGAATTAATGCTCGTCTATCAAATGAGATAAACACAAATTCATATAATAATCTCCTTCTCTTCATTATTGGGCACCATAAACTAATTCTCCTTATTGGGATAAATGACATTGATCTTTGAATTCATCAGAAAAACTTCACTTCCCGCCATTTTTTAGAATCAAAGTTCATCCATCAATTAGGATAAATATGGTTTCACGTAATAATCTCCTTTCTTTCTATGATTAGGCACCATAAACATATTCACCTCATTGGGATAAATGATATTGATGCTTTGGTTTTATAAGAAAAACTTCACTTCCCACCATTTCATAGAATCAAAGTTTGTCTGTCAATTAGGATAAATATGGATTCACGTAATAATCTCCATTCTTTTCATGATTGGGCACCATAAACACATTCTCCTTGTTGATATAAATGATAATGAAGCTTTGGTTTCATAAAAACAACTTTTCTTTCTACCACTTTTAGGATTAATCTTCATCCTTCAATTGGCATAAACATGGATTCACATAATAATCTCCTTTCTTTTAATGATTGGGCACCATAAATTCATTCTCCTCACTAGGATAAATGAATTGATGCTTTGATTTCCTATGAAAAACTTCACTTCCCACCATTTTTACAATCAAAGTTCATCTATCAATTGGCATAAACATGGATTCACATAAGAATCTCCTTCATTTTCACGATTAGGAGCCAAAAACACAAATCCTTATTAGGATAAATGACATTAATGCTTTGGATTCATAAGAAAAGCTTTACTTGCAACCATTTTTCAGAACCAAAATTCATCTGACAAACTCAAATATATATAATAATCTTTTTTCTTGTCATGATTGGGCACCATAAAAAGATTCTCCTTATCGGGCTAAAAGATATTGATGCTTTGGTTTCATATGAAAAACTTTCTTTCCACTATTTTTAGAATTAATGTTCGTCCGTCGATTTAGACAAACAAGGATTCACATAATAATCTCCTTCCTTCTCATGATTGGGCACTAAAAACAAATTCTCCTCATTGGGACAAATGATATTGATGCTTTGCTTTCATAAGCAACACTTCTCTTTCTACCATTTTTAAATTAATGTTTATCTTTCAATTGGGATAAACACAGATTCATATAATAATCTCTCTTCTTTTAATGATTAGGCACCATAAATTTGTTCTACTCTGGATAAATGAATTGAGGCTTTTGGTTTCATAAGAAAATCTTCACTTCCACCATTTTTTAGGATCAAAGTTCGTATGTCAATTAGGATAAACATGGACTCACTAATAATCTCTTTTTTTTTCTTGATTGGACACCATAAACACATTTTTCTTATTGGGATAAATGAATAGATGCTTTGGTTTCAAAAAAAAACTTCTCTTTCTATCATTTTTAGAATTAGTGTTCTTCTGTTGATTTAGACGAAAATGGATTCACATAATAATCACATTTCTTTTCATTATTTGGCACCACAAACACATTTTTCTCATTGGGTTAAATGATATTCATGGTTTGGTTTCATAAGAAAAGCTTCTCTTCGTACCATTTTTAGAATTAAGTTCATCTTTTAATTGGGATAAACACGGGTTACATAATAATCTCCATTGTTTTAATGATTGGGCGCCACAAATTCATTCTCCTTATTGGGATAAATAAATTGATGCTTTGGTTTCTTATGAAAAACTTCACTTCCCACCATTTTTTCCAATCAAAGTTCATCTATTAATTGGGATAAACATGGATTCACATAATAATCTCCTTTGTTTTCACGAGTAGGAGCCAAAAACTCATTATCCTTTTTGGGATAAATGATATTGATACTTTGGTTTCATAAGAAAAGCTTTTCTTCCAACCATTTTTAGAATTAAAGTTTGTCTAACAAACATTAATTCACATAATAATCTCCTTTCTTTTTATTATTGGGAACTATAAAAACTTTCTCCTTATTGTGATAAATGATATAGATGCTTTGGTTTCATACGAAAAATTTCTTTTTTCGCTATTTTTAACATTAATGTTCATCCATTGGACAAACAAGGATTCATATAATAATCTCCTTTGTTCTCATGATTGGGCACCAAAAACACATTTTTCTCATTGGGACAGATGATATTAATTCATTGCTTTAATAAGAAAAACTTCTCTTTCTGCCACTTT
This sequence comes from Adansonia digitata, assembly GCA_029448705.1. NCBI lineage: Eukaryota > Viridiplantae > Streptophyta > Magnoliopsida > Malvales > Malvaceae > Adansonia > Adansonia digitata. The sequence goes on from JAQSVH010165539.1 coordinate 23,416, forward strand.
TTGATTTAAAGTTTATCCTTCAATTTGGATTAGCATGGATTCACATAATAATCTTCTTTCTTTTAATGATTGGGCACCTCAAATTTATTCTCCTCACTGGAGAAATGAATTGGGGCTTTGGCTTTATAAGAAAAACTTCATTTCCCACCACCTTTTAGAATCAAAGTTCGTTCATCAATTGGGATAAACATGGTTTCACAGAATAATCTCCTTTCTTTTCACGATTGGGCACCATAAACAAATTCTCCTCATTGGGATAAATGATATTGATGCTTTGATTTCATAAAAAAAAACTTCATTTCCTACCATTTTTTAGAATCAAAGTTCTTCTGTCAATTGGGATAAATATGGATTCACATAATAATCTCCTTTCTTTTCATGATTGGGCACCATAAACATATTCTCCTTATTGAGATAAATGATAACGAAGCTTTGGTTTCATAAGAAAAAGTTCTCTTTCTACCACTTTTTGAATTAATGTTCATCTTTCAATTGGCATAAATATGGATTCACATATTAAACTCTTTTCTTTGAATGATTAGGCACCACAAATTCAATCTTCTCATTGGGATAAATGAATTGATGCCTTGGTTTCATTTGAAAAACTTCACTTCCCACCATTTTTTACAATCAAGTCCATCTCTCGATTGGGATAAACAAGGATTCACGTAATAATATCCTTGTTTTCATGATTAGAAACCAAAAACTCATTATCCTTGTTGAGATAAATGACATTGATGCTTTGGTTTCATAAGAAAAGCTTTTCTTCCAATCATTTTTTAGAATTAAAGTTCGTCTAACAAACATGAATTCACATAATAATCTCCTTTCTTTTCATTATTGGGAACCATAAAAACATTATCCTTATTGGGGTAAATGATATTGATGCTTTAGTTTTATATGAAAAACCTCTCTTTTCACTATTTTTAAAATTAATGTTCATCCATCAATTTGGACAAACAAGGATTCACATAATAATCTCCTTTGCTCTCATGATTGGGCACCAAAACACATTCTTCTCATTGGGACAAATGATATTAATTCATTGCTTTAATAAGAAAAACTTTTCTTTCTACCACTTTTGGATTTAAAGTTCATCTTTCAATTTGGATTAGCATAGATTTACAAAATAATCTCCTTTCTTTTAATGATTGGGCACCACAACTCTATTCTCCTCACTAGATAAATGAATTGAGGCTTTGGTTTCATAAGACAAACTTCATTTCCCACCATCTTTTAAAATCAAAGTTCATCCATCATGGGTTCACATAATAATCTCTTTTTTTTTAATGATTGGGCACCATAAATTTATTCTTTTCAGTGGATAAATGAATTGGGGCTTTAGTTTCATAAAAAAAACTTCACTTCCCATCATTTTTTAGAATCAAAGTTTGTCTATCAATTGGGATAAACATGGATTCATGTAAGAATCTCTTTTTTTTTTTTTCATGATTAGGCACCATAAACACATTCTCCTTATTGAGATAAATGATAACGAAGCTTTGGTTTCATAAGAAAAACTTATCTTTCTACCACTTTTATAATTAATGTTCATCTTTTAATTGGCATAAACATAGATTCACATAATAATCTCTTTTCTTTGAATAATTGGGCACCATAAATTCATTCCTTTCATTGGGATAAATGAATTGATGCTTTGATTTAATATGAAAAACTTCACTTCCCACTATTTTTTACGATCAAAGTTCATCTATCAGTTGGGATAAATGACATTGATGCTTTGGATTCATAAAAAACCTTTTCTTCCAACCGTTTCATAGAATCAAAATTCATCTAACAAACCCAAATTCACATAATAATCTCCTTTCTTTTCATGAGTGGGTACCATAAAAGCATTCTTCTTATTGGGTTAAAAGATTTTGATGCTTTGGTTTCATATGAAAAACTTCTCTTTCCCCTATTTTTGAAATTAATGTTCATCTATCGATTTGGACAAACAAGGATTTACATAGTAATCTCCTTTCTTCTCATGATTGGGCACAAAAAACACATTCTCCTCGTTAGGACAAATGATATTGATGTTTTGCTTTCATAAGAAAAACTTATTTTTCTACCATTTTTAGAGTTCATGTTCATCTTTCAATTGGGATAAACACGGATCAACATAATAATCTTCTTTCTTTTAATGATTGTGCACCATAATTTGTTCTAATCACTAGGATAAATGAATTGAGGCTTTGGTTTCATAAGAAAATCTTCACTTCCCACCATTTTTTTGATCAAAGTTCATGAGTTAATTGGGATAAATAGGGATTAAATAATAATCTCTTTCTTTTCATGATTGGGCACCATAAACAAATTCTCCTTATTGGGATAAATGAATAGATGCCTTGGTTTCATAAGAAAAACTTTTCTTTTTACCATTTTTAGAATTAATGTTCGTCTTTCAATTGGAATAAACATGGATTCACATAATAATCTCCTTTCTTTTAACGATTAGGCATCATAAATTCATTCTCCTTATTAGGATAAATGATATTAAAGCTTTGGTTTCAAAAGAAAAACTTTTCTTTTTACCATTTTTAGAATTAATGTTTGTCCGTCGATTTAGACAAACACAGATTCACATAATAATCTTTTTTTTAATAATTGGCACCATAAACAGATTCTCCTCATTGCGATATATGATATTGATGTGTTTATCTCATAAGAAAAATTTCTCTTTCTATTAGTTTTACAATTGAAGTTCATCTTTCAATTGGGATAAACACAGATGCACATAATAATCTCCTTTCTTTTAATGATTGGGCACCACAAATTCATTCTTCTCATTAGGATAAAAGAATTGAGGCTTTGGATTAATTAGAAAAACTTTACTTCCTACCATTTTTTAGAATCAAAGTTCATTTTTCAACTAGAAAAAATATGGATTTACGTAATAATCTCATTTCTTTTCATTATTGGGCAACATAAGCACTTTCTCCTCATTAGGATAAATTCTATAGATACTTTGGTTTCATAAGAAAACTTCTCTTTCTACCGTTTTGAGAATTAATATTCATCGATTTGGATGAAAACGGATTCACATAATAATCTTCTTTTTTTTCATGATTAGGCACCATAAATATATTCTCCCCATTGGGTTAAATGATATTCATGGTTTGGTTTCATAAGAAAAACGTTTCTTTCTACCATTTTTAGAGTTAACGTTCATCTTTCAATTAGGATAAACATGGATTGCATAACAATCTCTTTTGTTTTAATGATTAGGCACCATAAATTCATTCTCCTCATTGGGATAAATGAATTGATGCTTTGGTTTCCTATGAAAAACTTCACTTCCCACCATTTTTTACAATGAAAGCTCATCTCTCAATTTAGATAAACATGGATTCGCATAATAATCTCCTTTGTTTTCATGATTAGGAACCAAAAAGTCATTATCCTTATTGGGATATATAACATAGAAGCTTTGGTTTCATAAAAGAAGCTTTTCTTTCAACCATTTTTTAGAATCAAAGTTCGTTTGACAAATATGAATTCATATAATAATCACTTTTCTTTTCATGATTGGGTGCCATGAACATATTCTCCTCATTGGGGTAAATGATATTGATGCTTTGGTTTCATAAAAAAAAACTTCGCTTCCCACCCTTTTTTAGAATCAAAGTTCATCTGTCAATTGGGATAAACATGGATTCTTGAAATAATTTCCTTTCTTTTCATGATTGGGCACCATAAAAACATAATTTCCTTTCTTTTCATGATTGGGCACCATAAAAACATTCTCCTTATTAAGATAAATGATATTGACACTTTGGTTTTATAAGACAAACTTCTCTTTTCACCATTTTTAGAATTAATGTTCATCTTTCAATTAGGATAAACATAGATTCACATAATAATCATTTTTCTTTTAATGATTGGGCACCATAAATTCATTGTCCTTATTGGGATAAAAGCATTAATGCCTTGGTTTTCATAAGAAAAACTTCTCTTTCTACTATTTTTAGAATTAATATTCGTCCGTCAATTTGGAGAAACACGGATTCACATAATATTCTTTTTTCTTTCCCTGATTGGGTACCATGAACACGTTCTCCTCATTAGGATAAATGATATTGATGCTTTTGTTTCATAAGGAAAACTTCTTTTTCTATCTTTTTTAGAATTCAAGTTTATTTTTCAATTAGGATGAACGCAGATTCTCATAATAATCTCCTTTCTTTTAAAGATTGGGCACCATAAATTCATTCTCCTTATTGGGATAAATGAATTGAGACTTTGGATTCATAAGAAAAACTTCACTTCCTACTATTTTTTAGAATCAAATTTGTTTGTCAATTGGGAAAAATATGGATTCACGTAATAATCTTCTTTCTTTTCATTATTGGGCACCATAAACACATTTTCCTTATTGGGATAAATCATATAGATGCTTTGGTTTCTTAAGAAAAACTTTTCTTTCTATCATTTTTAGAATTCATATTCATCCATCGATTTCGATGAAAATGGATTCACATAATAATCTCTTTTTTTTTTCATGATTGGCACCATAAACATATTCTTCTCATTGGGTTAAATGATATTCATGATATGGTTTCATAAGAAAAACTTCATTATCTACCACTTTTAGAATTAAAGTTTATCTTTTAATTGGGATAAGCACGAATTACATAATAATCTCCTTTCTTTTAATGATTGGGCATCACAAATTCATTCTCCTCATTGGGGTAAATAAATTGAGGCTTTGGTTTCATAAGACAAAGTTCACTTCCTACCATGTTTTAGGATCAATGTTTGTGTTTCAATTGGGATAAACATGGAGTCACTAATAATCTCTTATTTACATGATTGGGCACTATAAACACATTCTCTTCATTGCAATAAATGATATAGATGCGTTGGTTTCATAAGAAAAAACTTTTCTTTCTCCAATTTTTTGAATTAATGTTCATCATTCAATTGGGATAAACATGGATTCACATAATACTCTTATTTCTTTTAATGATTAGGCACCATAAATTCAATCTCTCGATTGGGATAAATGATATTGAACCTTTGGCTTCATAAGAAAGCCTTCTCTTTCTACCATTTGTAGAATTAATGTTCATTTGTCGATTTGGAGAAACATGGATTCACGTAATAATCTCTTTTTTTTTCATGATTGGGCACCATAAACACATTGTCCTTATTGGGATAAATGATATTGATGCTTTGGTTTCATAAGAAAAACTTCTCTTTCTACCATTTTTATAATTGAAGTTCATTTTTCAATTGGGATAAATATGTATTCACATAATAATCGCCTTTCCTTTAATGATTAGGCACCACAAATTCATTCTCTTCATTAGGATAAATGAATTGAGGCTTTGGTTTCTTAAGAAAAACTTTCCTTCCCACTATTTTTTAGAATCAAAGTTAGTCTGTCAATTGGGATAAACATGGATTCACGTAATAACCTCCTTTTTTTCATGATTGGGCACCATAAACACATTCTCCTTATTAGGGTAAATCATATAGATGTTTTGGTTTCATAAGAAAAAACTTCTTTTTCTACCACTTTTACAATTAATGTTCATCTGTCGATTTGGATGAAAACAGATTCACATAATAATGTCCTTTCTTTTAATGATTGGGCACCATATACATATTTTTCTCATTGGGATAAATGATATTTACACTTGGTTTCATGAGAAAAACTTCTCTTTCTATCATTTTTTGAATTAATGTTCATTTTTCAATTAGGATAAACATAGAATACATAATAATATCTTTTCTTTTAATGATTGGGCACCAAAAAATCATTTTCCTCATTGGGATAAATGAATTGATGCTTTGGTTTCCTATGAGAAACTTTCTTTCCCACCATTTTTTAAAATTAAAGTTCATTTATCAATTTCGATAAACATGGATTCACATAATAATCTCCTTTCTTTTCATGATTGGGCACTATAAAAACATTCTTTTTATTAGTGTAAATGATATTGATTCTTTGGTTTCATATGAAAAACTTCTCTTTCTACCATTTTGAAAATTAATGTTCGTTTGTCGATTTGGAGAAACAAGGAGTCACATAATAATCTCTTTTCTTTTTGTGATTGGGCACCTGAAACACATTCTCCACGTTGGGATAAATGATATTAATGTTTTGCTTTCATAAGAAAAACTTCTTTTCATACCAATTTTAGATTTAAAGTTCATCTTTCAATTGGGATGAACTTGGATTCACATAATAATCCTCTTTTTTTTAATAATTGGGGACACAAATTCATTCTCCTCACTGGGATAAATGAATTGAGGCTTGGGTTTCAAAAGAAAAACTTTACTTCCTACTATTTTTTAGAATCAAAGTTCATCTGTCAAGTAGGATAAACATTGATTCATGGAATAATCTCCTTTCTTTTTATGATTGGGCACCATGAGCATTTTTTCTTTATTAAGATAAATGATATTGAAGCTTTGGTTTCATAAGAAAAACTTCTATTTCTACCATTTTTAGAATTAATGTTCATCTTTTAATTAGGATAAACACGTATTCACATAATAATCTCCTTTCTTTTATTGATTGGTGTTAGCTATCTTAGCTTTGAATTAATCTTAGTGTTGATATAACTAAAACATAAGCTTAATTAGTTTGTGTTTAAATATTTTCAAGATTAGTATTTTTTTCATAAAATATTTTGTAAACACTTTGAAAAATACTAGAAAGTGTTTTAACTCCTTCAAGCATTGAAAAATGTGTTCTTAATACATATTTTTATATAAAACATTTTTAAGATAAGTTTTACATGTTTTAAATTCATGAAAAACCTTTTAAAATTGATTTTCATGTGAATATATCGATACACTATGTGTATGTATCGAAACAATACTTGACAGCAGCTAAATAATCTTAAAATGCAAAAATCACTATTTATGTATCGAGACAGAGCATTCTGCATCAACGCAAGATAGTTCATGTATTGAGACAGATCCTTCCGTATCGATACAGGATTGTTTAACAGTCATATTTTGGACCATTAAACACAATGTATCGATATACACTTAATTGTATCGATATAGAGGCACCAGGAACAATGGAAAATGATATTTTAAAGGCTCCAATGGCTATATTCCTTCACCAGATGTTCCCAATGGCTATAACCATGATCAAGGGTATCAATAAGCTAGTGCAACACCTTCAACAAGAAGAAGAACCAAGAGAATTGTGCTTAAAGTCAAATCTTTCATCTTTTCCATCATTTTTACTAAGTAGTTCATCTTTATATAGGATTAATTCTTCTTATTTTTGTATTCTTCATTTTGTACCTTTAGATACATATTTCCCTTAAGCCAAAATTCTTGTAAACACCTAACCTTTTGAGGTTTTATTTGTTTACACTTAAATCCTTACAAAAAGGAGAGGTTTCTACTTAGCCTTCAAAAGTAGTGAGGGAGGGTTCTACCTTAGCCACAAAAGATAGAGGGTAGAGGCTTCTATCTTAGCCTTAAAAGATAGAGAGTGTAAAGGTTATACCTTGTCCTTGAAAGGTAGACAATTCAAGTAGTGAATTATGGAAATCTGAGGGAAGTGAAGCTAAGATAGAGGAGGTAGGAAATTAAGGCTGAACCTCTCTAAATCTTTAAGTTTGCTTCTCTTTCCCTTGTCTTTAATTGTTTATTTCTATTCATTAACTTGCACTCCAAAGTTTACTATTTAGATTTCTCAATTTTATTTGTCAAAGTTTTAATTGACTAAAATTTTGAGAAATCAATTCACCTCCTTTTGATTTCATTCACCACTAAAAGGTCCAATAATTGGGTAGCATAAATTCGGTCTCCTCATCAAGATAAATGAACTGAGGCTTTGGTTTCATAAGAAAAACTTCACTTCCCACCATTTTTTAAAATCAAAGTTCTTGTATCAATTGGGATAAACAGAGATTCATTAATAATCTACTTCTTTTCATGATTAGGCACTATAAACACATTTTCCTTATTGGGATAAATGATATAGATGCTTAGATTTCATAAGAAAAACTTTTCTTTCCACCATTTTTAGAATTAATTCCATCATTCAATTGGGATAAATACGGATTCATATAATAATCTTTTTTCTTTTAATGTTAGGCACCACAAATTTATTGTCCTTATTGGGATAAATGATATTAAACCTTTGGTTTCATAAGAAAAACTTCTCATTCTACCATTTTTAGAATTAATGTTCATCCATTGATTTGGACAACCATGTACTCACATAATACTCTCCTTTCTTTTCATGATTGGGCACCATAAACGCATTTTTCTCATTAGGATAAATGATATTGGTGCTTTTCTTTTATAAGGAAAACTTTTTTTTCTACCATTTTTAGAATTAAAGTTCATCTTTTAATTGGGGAACATGGATTCAGATAATAATCTCTTTTTTTTAATGATTAGGCATCACAAATTCATTCTCCTCACTGAGGTAAATGAGTTGAGGCTTTGGTTTCATAAGAAAAAACTTAACTTCTCACTATTTTTTAGAATCAAAGTTCGTCCATCAATTACCAAAAACATGGATTCAGGTAACAATCTCATTTCTTTCCATGATTAGGAACCATAAACATATTCTCTTCATTGGGATAAATGAAATTGATGCTTTGGTTTCATAGAAAAAACCTCTCTTCTACCATTTTTAGAATTAATGTTTGTCCATCGATTTGGGCAAACATGGATTTAAATAATAATCTCCCTTCTTTTTATGATTGGGCACGATAAACACATTCTCCCCATTGGGATAAATGGTATTGATGCTTTGGTTTCATAAGAAAAACTTCTCTTTCTACTATTTTTAGAATTAATGCTCGTCTGTCAATTTCAACAAACGTAGATTCACATAATAATCTCATTTCCTTTCATGATTGGGCACCATAAACCCATTGTCCTCATTAGGATAAATGCTATTGATGCTTTGGTTTCATAAGGAAAACTTCTCTTCCTACCATTTTTAGAATTGAAGTTCATCTTTCAATTGGGATGAACACGTATTTAGATAATAATCTCTTTTCCTTTAATGATTGGGCACCATAAATTTATTCTCTTTATTGGGATAAATAAATTGAGGCTTTGGTTTTTTTACTTTCCACTATTTTTTAGAATCAAAGTTGGTCTGTCAATTGGGATAAATATGGATTCATGTAATAACCTCTTTTTTTTCATGATTGGGCAGCATAAACACATTCTCCTCTTTGGGATAAATCATATAGATCATTTGGTTTAATAAAAAAAAATTCTCTTTCTACCATTTTTAGAATTAATGTTCATTCGTTGATTTGGACGAAAATGGGTTCACATAATAATCTCCTTTTTTTCCATGATTGGGCACCATAAACACATTCTACTCATTAGGATAAACGATATTTATGCTTTGGTTTATAAGAAAAACTTCTTTTTCTAAGAATTAAAGTTTATTTTTCAATTGGGATAAACACAAAAGACATAATAACCTCTTTTCTTTTAATGACTAGACACCACAAATTCATTTTCCTGATTGGGATAAATGAATTGATGCTTTGGTTTCCTTTGAGAAACTTCGCTTCCCACCATTTTTTACAATCAAAGTTCATCTATCAATTTCTATAAACACGGATTCACGTAACAATCCCCTTTGTTTTCATGATTAGGAACCAAAAACTCATTATCCTTATTAGGATAAAAGACATTGATGTTTTAGTTTTATAAGAAAAGCTTTCTTCTAACCATTTTTTAGAATTAAAGCTTATCTGACAAACACGGATTCATATAATAATCTCCTTTCTTTTCATGATTTGGCACTATAAAAATATTCTCTTTATTAGGGTAAATGATATTGATGCTTTGGTTTCATATGAAAAACTTCTATTTCTACCATTTTAAAAATTAATGTTCATTCGTCAATTTGGACAATCAAGGATTCACATAATAATCTCCTTTCTTTTTATGATTGGGCACCAAAAACACATTCTCCTTATTGGAATAAATGATATTGATGCTTTGCTTTTATAAGAAAAACTTCTCTTCCTACTTTTTTTAGATTTAAAATTCATCTTTCAGTTGGGATGAACATGGATTCACATAATAATCTCCTTTCTTTTAATAATCGAGCACCATAAATTCATTCTCCTTACTGGGATAAATGAATTGAGGCTTTGGTTTCATAAGAAAAACCTCAATTCCCACCATTTTTTAGTATCAAAGTTCATCTGCCAATTAGGATAAACATAGATTCATAGAATAACCTCTTTTCATGATTAGGCATCGTTAGCACATTCTTCTCATCGAGATAAATGATATTAATGCTTTGGTTTGGTAAGAACTCCATTTCCCACCATTTTTTAGAATCAAAGTTCATCTGTCAATTGGAATAAATAAGGATCCACATAATAATCTCCTATGTTTTCATGATTGGGCACCATAAACGCATTCTTCTTATTAGGATAAATGATATTGAAGCTTTGGTTTCATACAAAAAACTTCTCTTTCTATCATTTTTAGAATTAATGTTCACCTTTCAACTAGGATAAACATGGATTCACATAATAATCTTTTTTCTTATAATGATTGGGCACCATAAAATCATTCTCCTCATTAGGATAAATGAATTTAGTCTTTGGTTTCATAAGAAAAACTTCACTTCCCACCATTTTTTAGAATCAAAATTCATGTGTCAATTGGGATAAATATGGATTCACTAATAATCTCATTTTTTCATGATTGGGCACCATAAACAGATCTCCTCATTGGGATAAATGATGTTGATGCTTTGGTTTCATAAGAAAAACTTCTCTTTCTACCATTTTTAGAATTAATGTTTCTCTATCGATTTAGACAAACACGGATTTACGTAATAATCTCTTTTCTTTTCGTGATTGGGCACCATAAACACATTCTCCTCATTGGGATGAAAGATATTGATGCTTTGGTTTAATGAGAAAAACTTCTCTTTCTACCATTTTTAGAATTAAAGTACATCTTTCAATTGGGATAAACACGAATTCACATAATAATCTCTTTTTTTTTTAATGATTGGGCATTACAAATTTGTTCTACTCACTGGGTCAAATGAATTGAGGCTTTAGTTTCATAAAAAAACCTTCACTTCCCACCATTTTTTAGAATCAAAGTTCATCCATCAATTAGGATAAACATTGATTCACGTAATAATCTCCTTTCATTTCATGATGGGGCACTATAAACACATTTTTCTCATTGGGATAAATGATATTGATGCTTTGGTTTCCTAGAAAAACTTCTCTTGCTATCATTTTTGGAATTAATGTTCATCCTTCAACTGGGATAAACATAGATTCAGATAATAATCTATTTTCTTTTAATGATGGCACGCCATAAATTCATTCTCCTCACTGGGATAAATGAAGTAAGGCTTTGGTTTCATAAGAAAAACTTAACTTCCCACCAGTTTTTAGAATCAAAGTTCATCTGTCAATTAGGATAAATATGGTTTCACAGAATAATCTCCTTTCTTTTCATGATTGGGCACCATAAACATATTTTTCTCATTAGGATAAATGATATTGATGCTTTGGTTTTATAAGAAAACTTTACTTCCCACTATTTTTTAGAATCAAAGTTCATCTGTCAATTAGGATAAACACGGATTCACATAATAATCTCTTTTTTTTAATGATTGGGTACCACAAATTCATTCTCCTTATTGGGATAAATAAATTGAGGCTTTGGTTTAATAAGAAAAACTTTGCTTTCCACCATTTTTTAGAATCGAAGTTCGTGTCTCAATTGAGATAAACATGGATTGACTAATAATCGGCTTCTTTCCATGATTGGGCACTATAAACATATTCTCTTCATTAGGATAAATGATATTGATGCTTTGCTTTCACAAGAAAAACTTCTCTTTCTACCATTTTTAGAATTAATGTTCGTCCTTCAATTGGGATAAACATGGATTCAGATGATAATCTCCTTTGTTTTCAAAATTGGGCATAGTAAACACATTCTCCTTATTGGGATAAATGATATTGATGCTTTTCTTTCAAAAGACAAACTTCTCTTCCTACAATTTTTAGAATTAAAGTTCATCTTTAAATTGGGGAACATGGATTCAGATAATAATCTCATTTCTTTTAGTGATTGGGCACCTCAAATTTATTCTCCTCACTTGGATAAATGAATTGAGGCTTTGGTTCCATAGCAAAAACTTTACTTCCCACCAATTTTTAGAATCAAAGTTCGTCTGTCAATTGAGAAAAACATGGATTTAGGTAATAATCTCCTTCTTTTCCATGGTTAGGCACCATAAACACATTCTCCTCATTGGGATAAATGATATTAATGCTTTGATTTCATAAGAAAAAGTTCTCTTTCTATAATTTTTAGTATTAAAATTCATCTTTCAATTGGGGTAAACTTGGATCACATAACAATCTATTTTCTTTTAATGATTAGGCACCATAAATTTATTCTCCTCATTGGGATAAATGATATTGGAGCTTTGGTTTCATAAGAAAAACTTTTCCTTCCATCATTTTTAGAATTAATGTTCGTCTGTCGATTTGGACAAACATAGATTTACATAATAATCTCTTTTCTTTTCATGATTGGGCACCTTAAACACATTCTCCTTATTGGGATAAATGATATTGATGCTTTTGTTTCATAAGAAATAATTTCTATTTCTACTATTTTTAGAATTGAAGTTTTTCTTTCAGTTGGGATGAATAGGGATTCATGTAATAATCTCCTTTCTTTTAATGATTGGGCACTAAAAATTCATTCTCCACAATGGGATAAATGAATTAAGGGTTTGGTTTCATAAGAATAACTTCACTTTCCACCATTTTTTGGAATCAAAGTTTGTTTCTCAATTGGGATAAATATGGATTCACATAATAAGCTCTTTTTCATGATTGGGCACCATAAACATAATGTCCTTATTGGATAAATCAATAGATGCATTAGTTTTATAAGAAAAATTTCTCTTTCTGCCATTTTTAGAATTAATGTTCATCCGTAGATTTGGACAAACACGGATTCACATAATCTCCTTTGTTTTCATGATTGGGTGTGATAAACGTATTCTCCTTATCGGGATAAATGATATTGATGCTTTTCTTTCATAAGAAAAACTTCTTTTACTACCATTTTTAGAATTAAAGTTCATCTTTCAATTGGGAAACACGGATTCAAGTAATAATCGCCTTTCTTTTAATAATTGGGCACCAGAAATTCATCCTCCTTACTAGGATAAATGAATTGAGGCTTTGGTTTCATAACAAGAAGTTCACTCCCCACCTTTTTTTAGAATCAAAGTTCGTGCGTTAATTGGGAAAAACATGGATTCCGGTAATAATCTCCTTCTTTTCCATGGTTGGGCACCATAAACACATTCTCCTCATTGGGATAAATGATATTGATACTTTGATTTCTTCAGAAAAACTTCTTTTTCAACCACTTTTAGTGTTAAACTTCATCCTTCAATTAAGATAAATACGGATTCACATAATAATCTTTTTTCTTTTAATGATTAGGCACCATAAATTCATTCTCCTTATTAGGATAAATGAATTAAGGCTTTGATTTCATAAAAAAAACTTCACTTCTTACCATTTTTTAGAAGTAAAGTTCGTCTGTCAATTGGGATAAATAAGAATTCATATGATAATCTTTTTCTTTTCATGATTGGGCACCATAAATGCATTCTACTCAGGGATAAATGAATTGATGCTTCAGTTTTATAAGAAAAACATCACTTCCGACCATTTTTAGAATCAAAGTTCATCTATCAATTAGAATAAACTCGGATTCATGTAATAATCCCTTTTCTTTTCATGGTTAGGAAGCATAAGCCCATTCTCCTCATCGAAAAAATGGTATAGATGCTTTGGTTTCATAAGAAGAACTTCTCTTTCTACCATTTCTTGAATTAATCATTCTCCGTCTATTTAGACAACCACGGATTTACATAATAATCTCTTTTTTTTTCATGATTGGGCACCATAAACAGATTCTCTTCATTGGGATAAACGATATAGATGCTTTGGTTTCATAAGATAAACTTATCTTTCTACCATTTTTAAAATTAAAGTTCATCTTCTAATTGGGATAAACACGGATTCACATAATAATCTCTCTCTTTTTAATGATTAGGCACCATAAATTTGTTCTACTCATTGGGATAAATGAATTGAGGCTTTGGTTATATAAGAAAAACTTCACTTCCCACCATTTTTTAGAATCGAAGTTCATCTATCAATTAGGATAAATATGGATTCACGTAATAATCTCCTTTTCTTCCATGATGGAGCACTATAAACATATTCTCCTCATTAGGATAAATGATATTGATACTTTGGTTTCATAAGAAAAACTTCTCTTTCTGTCATTTTTTGAATTAATGTTCATCGTTTAAATTGGGATAAACACGAATTCACATAATAATCTCCTTTCTTTTAATGATTGGGCACAACAAATTCATTCTCCTCACTGGGATAAATCAATTAAGGCTTTGGTTTTATAGGAAAAACTTCACTTCCCACCATTTTTTATAATCAAAGTTCATTTGTCAATTGGAATAAAGATGGATTCACATAAAAATCTCTTTTTTTTCACCATAAACACATTCTCCTTATTGAGGTAAATGATAATGAAGCTTTAGTTTCATAATAAAAACTTCTCTTTCTACCACTTCTAGAATTAATGTTTATCTTTCAATTGGCATAAACATGGATTTACATAATAATCTCCTTTCTTTTAATGATTGGGCACAACAAATTCATTCTCCTTATTGGGATAAATGAATTGAGGCTTTGGTTTAATAAGAAAAACTTCTCTTTCTACCATTTTTAGAATTAATGTTCGTCCATCGATTTGGACAAACACAGATTCACATAATAATCTCTTTTCTTTTCATGATTAGACACCATAAACACATTCTCCTCTTTGGGTTAAATGACATTCATGGTTTGGTTTCATAAGAAAAACTTAACTTTCTACCATTTTTAGAATTAAAGTTCATCTTTCAATTGGGATAAACACAGATTACATAATAATCTACTTTCTTGTAATGATTGGGCACCACAAATTCATTCTACTCATTGGGATAAATGAATTGATGCTTTGGTTTCCTATGAAAAACTTCACTTCCTACCTTTTTTTACAATTGAAGTTCATCTATCAGTTAGGATAAACATGGATTCACTTAATAATCTCCTTTGTTTTCATGATTAGGAACCAAAAACTCATTATCCTTATTGGGATAAATGACATTAATGCTTTGTTTTCATAAGAAAATCTTTTCTTCCAACCATTTTTATAATCAAAGTTCGTCTGACAAACACAAATCCACATAATAATATCTTTTCTTTTCATGATTGGGAACTGTAAAAACATTGTTCTTATTGGCGTAAATGACATCGATGCTTTGGTTTGATATGAAAAACTTTTTTTCCACTATTTTTAAAATTAATGTTCATCTGTCAATTTGGACAAACAAGGATTCACGTACTAATCTCGTTTTTTCTCACGATTGGCACCAAAAACACATTCTCCCTGTTGGGACAAATGATATTAATGCATTGCTTTAGTAAGAAAAACTTCTCTTTCTATTATTTTTTAGATTTAAAGTTCATCATTCAATTGGGATGAAATAAGATTCATATAATAATCTCCTTTCTTTTAATGATTGGGCACCACAAATTCATTTTCCTCACTGGGATAAATGAATTGAACCTTTGGTTTCTAAGAAAAACTTCGTTTTCCACCATTTTTTAGAATCAAAGTTCATTCGTCAATCGGGATAAACATGGTTGCATGGAATAATTTTCTTTCTTTTCATTATTGGGCACCATAAACATATTCTCCTTATTGTGATAAATGATATTGATGCTTTGGTTTCATAAAAAAAAAAAAAACCTCACTTTCCACCTTTTTTTAGTATTAAAGTTTGTGTGTCGTTAAGATAAACATGGATTCACATAATAATCTCTTCTCTTTTCATGATTGGGCACCATAAGCACATTCTGTTTATTAAGATAAATGATATTAATGCTTTGGTTTCATAAGAAAAACTTCTCTTTCAATCATTTTTAGAATTAATTTTTCTTTCAATTAGGATAAACATGGATTCACAAAATAATCTCCTTTCTTTTAATGATTGGGCACCATAAATTCATTCTCCTTACTGGGATAAAAGAATTGGTTTCATATGGAGAAGTTCACTTTCTGCCATTTTTTAGAATCAAAGTTCGTGTGTCAATTGGGATAAACATGGATTCACTAGAAATCTCCTACTTTTCATGATTGAGCACTATAAACACATTCTCCTCATTGCGGTTAATGATATAGATGATTTTGTTTCATAAGAAAAGCTTTTCTTTCTACCATTTTTGGTATCAATGTTCATCCTTCAATTGGGATAAACATGAATTCACATAATAATCTCATTTCTTTTAATGATTAGGCACTATAAATTCATTCACCTCATTGGGACAAATGATATTGAAGTTTTAGTTTCATAAGAAAAACTTCTCTTTCCACCATTTTTAGAATTAATGTTCATCGTCGATTTGGAGAAACATGATTTCACATAATAATCTCCTTTCTTTTCATGATTAGGCACCATAAATATATTCTCCCCATTGGGATATATGATATTGATGCTTTTGTTTCATAGGGAAAACTACTCTTTCTACCATTTTTAGAATTAAAGTTCAACTTTCAATTGGGATGAACATGGATTCACATCATAATCTCATATCTATTAATGATTAGGCACCACAAATTCATTCTCCTCATTGGGAAATGAATTGATGCTTTGATTTCATAAGAAAAACTTTACTTCCCACCATTTTTTAGAATCAAAGTTTGTTTGTCAATTTAGATAAATATGGATCTACATAATAATCTCCTTTCTTTTTATGATTGCGCATCATAAACATATTATCCTTATTGGGATAAATGATATTGAAGGTTTGGTTTCATAAGAAAAACTTCTCTTTCTACTATTTTAAAATTAAAGTTCATCTTTCAATTGTGATAAACATAGATTGTATAATAATCTCCTTTCTTTTAATGATTGGGCACTACAAATTCATTATTCTTATTGGGATAAATGAATTGTTGCTTTGGTTTCCTATGAAAAACTTCACTTCCCACCATTTTTTACGATCAAAGTTCATCTATCAATTAGGTAAACACAGATTCATGTAATAATCTCCTAGGTTTTGATGATTAGGAACCAAAAACACATTATCACTATTGGCATAAATGACATTGAAGCTTTGGATTCATAAGAAAAGATTTTCTTCCAGCCATTTTTTAGAATCGAAGTTCATCTAGTAAATATGAATTCTCATAATAATCTCCTTTATTTTCATGACTGGGCACCAAAAAAATATTCTCCTTATTAGGGTAAATGATATTGAAGCTTTCGTTTCATTATGAAAACTTCTCTTTCCACTATTTTTAGAATTAATGTTCATCTGTCGATTTGGACAAACATGGATTCACATAATAATCTCCTTTCTTCTCATGATTGGGCACCAAAAACACATTCTCCTCGTTGGGACAAATGATATTGGTGCTTTGCTTTCATAAGGAAAACTTTTCTTTCTACCATTTCTAAATTTAAAGTTCATCTTTTAATTGGGATGAACACAGATTCACATAATAATCCCCTTTCCTTTAATAATTGGGCGCCATAAATTCATTCTCTTCACTAGGATAAATGAATTGAGGCTTTGGTTTAATGAGAAAAACTTTACTTCCCAACATTTGTTAGAATCAAAGTTCATTCGTCAATTAGGATAAACATTGATTCATGGAATAATCTCCTTTCTTTTTATGATTGGGCAGTGTGAACATTTTCTTCTCATTCGGACAAATGATTTAATGCTTTGGTTTCAATAGCAAAACTTCACTTCCTACCACTTTAGAGTCAAACTTCGTCTATCAATTAGGATAAACATGGATTCACATAATAATCACTTTCATTTTCATGATTGGGCACCATAAACAAATTCTTCTTATTGGGATAAATGAATTTAGAGCTTTGGTTTCATAAGAAAAACTTCTCTTTCTACCATTTTAGAATTAATGTTTATACTTTTAATTTTGATAAACATGGATTCACATAATAATCTACTTTCTTTTAATGATCGGTGTTAGCTATATTAGCTTTGAATTAGTTTTAGTTTTGATATAACTAAAACTTAAGCTTAATTAGCTTGTCTTTAAATATTTTCAAGATTAGTATTTTTCCATGCAATATTTTGTAAACACTTTGAAAAATACAAGAAAGTGTTTTAACTCCTTCAAGCACTCAAAAATGTGTTTTTAATATATTTTTTGTATAAATCATTTTTTAGATAAGTTTTACATGTTTTAAAGTCATGAAAAACCTTTTAAAATTGATTTTCATGTGAATATATCGATACACTATGTGTATGTATTGATACAATACTTGGCAATAGCTAAATATCCTTAAAATGCAAAAATTATTATTCATGTATCAAGACAGAGCATTCTGTACCGATATAGACTATTTATGTATCAAGACAGATCTTTTAGTGTCAATATAGGACTGTTTAACGGTCATATCTTGGACCGTTAAATATAATGTATTGATACCCACTTAGTTATATCGATACAGAGGCACGGAGAACAATGGGAAATGATATTTTGAAGGCTCCAATGGCTATATTCCCTCACCAAATGTTCCCAATGGCTACGAACATGATCGAAGGTATAAATAAGCCACTCTAACACCTTTAACAAAAAGAAGAACCCATAGAATTGTGCTTAAAGTCAAATCTTTCATATTCTCCATCATTTTCTCTAAGTGGTTCATCTTTCTATTGGATTAATTATTCTTATTCTTGTATTCTTCATTTTGTATCTTTAGATACATATTTCCTTTAAGCCAAAATTCTTATAAAAACCTAACCTCTAGTGGTTTTATTTGTTTACACTTAAATCTTTACAAAAAAAGGAGTTCCTACTTAGCCATTCAAAAGTAGAGAAGGTTTTTACTTAGCCTTCAAAAGTAATGAGAGAGGGTTCTATCTTAGCCATAAAAAATAGAAGGTAGAGGTTTTTATCTTAGCCATAAAAGATAGAGAGTGTAAAGGTTATACCTTGTCCTTGAAAGATAAACAATTCAAGTTAGTGAATTATGAAAATCCGAGGCAAGTGAGGCCAAGGTAGATGACGTAGGCAATTAAGGACGAGCCTCTCTAAATATTTGAGTTTGCTTCTCTTTCCCTTGTATTTCTATTCACTAACTTGCATTCCAAAGTTTATTGTTTAGATTTCTCAATTTTATTTATCAAAGTTTTAATTTACTAAAACTTTGAGAAATCAATTCACCCTCCTCTTGATTTCATTCACCACTAAAAGGTATAACAATTGGGTAGGACAAATTCATTCTCCTCTTTGGGATAAATGAATTGAGGCTTTGGTATCATAAGAAAAACTTCACTTCCTACCATTTTTTAGAATCAAAGTATCTATGTCAATTGGGATAAACATAGAATCACAAATAATCTCCTTCTTTTCATGATTGGGCACCATAAACACATTCTTCTCATTGGGATAAATGATATAGCTGCTTTGGTTTCATAAGAAAGACTTCTCTTTCTACCATTTTTAGAATTAATGTTCATCTTTCAATTGAATGAACATGAATTCATATAATAATCTTCTTTCTTTTAATGATTGGGCACAAGAAATTCATTCTCCTCATTAGGATAAATGAATTAATGCTTTAGTTTTATAAGAAAAACTTCTCTTTCTACAATTTTTAGAATTAATGTTCGTTCATCAATTTGGACAAACATGGATTCACATAATAATCTCCTTTGTTTTCATGATTGGGCACCATAAACGCATTCTCCTCATTGGGATAAATGATATTGATGCTTTTATTTCATCAGAAAAACTTCTCTTTCTACCATTTTTAGAATTGAAGTTCATCTTTCAATTGGGGAACACAGATTCAAATAATAATCTCTTTTCTTTTAATGATTAGGCACCACAAATTCATTCTACTCACTAGGATAAATGAATTGAGGTTTGGTTTCATAACAAAAACTTCACTTCCCACCATTTTTTAAAACCAAAGTTCATCCGTCAATTAGGAAAATCATGGATTCAGGTAATAATCTCCTTTCTTTCTGTGATTGGGTACCATAAACACGTTCTTCTCATTGGGGTAAAAGATATTGATGCTTTGATTTCATTAAAAAAAACTTCTCTTTCTACTATTTTTAGTATTAAAGTTTGTCTTTCAATAAACACGGATTCAAATAATAATATTTTTTCTTTTAATGATTAGGCACCACAAAATCATTCTCGTCATTAGGATAAATGAATTGAGGCTTTGGTTTCAGAAGAAAACTTCACTTCCCATAATTTCTTAGAATCAAAATTAATGTGTCAATTGGGATAAACATGAATTCACTAATAATCTCCTTCTTTTCATGATTAGGTACCATAAACACATTCTCTTTATTGGGATAAATAATATTGATGCTTTGGCTTCATAAGAAAAACTTCTCTTTCTACCATTTTAAGAATTAATGTTCGTCCTTCAGTTGGGATAAACACAGATTCACATGATAATCTCTTTTCTTTTAATGATTAGGCACCACTAATTCATTTTCCTCATTGGGATAAATGAATTGATGTGTTGGTTCCATAAGAAAAACACCGCTTCCCACCACTTTTTAGAAACAAAGTTTGTCTCTCAATTGGGTAAACATGGATTCACGTAATAATCTCTTTTTTTTTTGTTATGGGGCACCATAAACACATTCTCCTTGTTAGGATAAATGGTATTGATGCTTTGGTTTCATAAGAAAAACTTTCTTTCTACCATTTTTAGAATTAATGTTCATATATTGATTTAGACAAACGTGGATTCACATAATGATCTCTTTTTTTTTTCATGATTGGGCGCCATAAGCTAGTTGTACTTATTGGGATAAATGAATTTATGCTTTGGTTTCATAAGAAAAACTTCATTTCCCACCATTTTTTGGAATCAAATATCGTCTATGAATTAGGATAAACATGGATTCATGTAATAATCTCCTTTCTTTACATGATTAGGAACCATAAACACATTCTCCTCGTTGGGATAAATGATATTGATGCTTTATTTCATAAGAAAAACTTCTCTTTCTACCATTGTTAGAATTAAAGTTCATCTTTCAATTGGGATAAACACGAAATAACATAATAGTCTTTTTTCTTTTCATGATTGGGCACGAGAAACTCATTCTTCCTTTTGGGATAAATGACATTGATGCTTTAATTTAATATGAAAAGCTTTTCTTCTAGCCATTTTTTAGAATCAAACTTCATCTTTCAGTTGGGATAAATACAGATTCACATAATAATCTCCTTTCTTTTCATGATTGGGCACCACAAACTTATGCTCCTCATTGGGATAAATGAATTTATGCTTTGGTTTCATAAGAAAAACTTTAGTTCCTGCCACTTTTTAGAATTAACGTTTGTCTATCAATTGGGATAAACATGGATTAACGCAATAATCTCCTTTGTCTTCATGGTTAGAAACCATAAACTCATTCTCCTTATTGGGATAAATGACATTAATGCTTTGGTTTCATAGGAAAAGCTTTTCTTTCAACCAGTTTTTAGAAAAAGTTCATCTATCAACTAGGATAAACCCGAATTCAAATAGTAATCTTTTTTTTTCATGATTGGGTACCATAAATTTGTTCTACTCATTAGGATAAATGAAATGATGCTTTGGTTTCATAAGAAAAACTTCACTTCCCACCATTTTTTAGAATCAAAGTTTGCTCGTCAATTGGGATAAACATGGATTCATGTAATAATATTTTTTTTCATGATTAGGCACCATAAATACATTTTCCTCGATGGGAAAAATGATATAGATGGTTTGGTTTCATAAGAGAAACTTCTCTTTCTACCATTTTTAGAATTAATGTTTGTTCGTCGATTTCGACAAACACAGATTCACATAATAATCTCCTTTCCTTTCATGATTAGGCACCGTAAACACATTCTCCTTATTGGGATAAATGATATTGATGCTTTGGTTTCATAAGAAAAACTTCTCATTCTACCATTTTTAGAGTTGAAGTTTTTCCTTCAATCAGGATGAACATATATTCTTATAATAATCTCCTTTCCTTTAATTATTGGGCACCAAAAATTTATTCTCCTCATTGGGATAAATGAATTGAGGCTTTGCTTTTTTAAGAAAACCTTCAGTTTCAACCTTTTTTTAGAGTCAAAGTTGGTCTGTCAATTGGGATAAACATGGATTCACATAATAACCTCTTTTTTTTCCATGATTGGGCACCATAAACACATTCTCCTCATTGGGATAAATTATATTAATGCTTTGGCTTCGTGAGAAAAACTTCTCTTTCTACCATTTTAAAAATTAATGTTCGTCCATCAATTTGGACAAACAAGGATTCACATAATAATCTCTTTTCTTTTCATGATTACGCACCAAAAGCACATTCTCCTCATTGGGATAAATGATATTGATGCTTTGCTTTCATAAGAAAAACTTCTCTTTCTACCATTTTTAGATTTAAAGTTAATCTTTCAATTGGGATGAACACAGACTTACATAATAATCTCTTTTATTTTAATGATTGGGCACTACAAATTCATTCTCCTCACTAGGATAAATGAATTGAGGCTTTGGTTTCATATGAAAATATTTACCTTCCACCATTTTTTAGAATCAAAATTCATCCTTTAATTGGGATAAGCATGGATTCATGAAATAATCTCCTTTCATTTCATGATTGGGGACCATTAGCACATTCTTCTTATTGGGATAAATGATATTAATACTTTGGTTTTATAAGAAAAACTTCATTTGCCACAATTTTTTTAAAACCAAAGCTTGTCTGTCAATTAGGATAACCATGGATTCACGTAATAATCTCCTTTGTTTT
Organism: Adansonia digitata; assembly: GCA_029448705.1. Lineage (NCBI taxonomy): Eukaryota > Viridiplantae > Streptophyta > Magnoliopsida > Malvales > Malvaceae > Adansonia > Adansonia digitata. The sequence continues at coordinate 46,326 of JAQSVH010165539.1, forward strand.
CATGATTAGGCACCATAAACACATTCTCCTTATTGGGATAAATGATATTGAAGCTTTGGTTTCACAAGAAAATTTAGAATCAATGTTCATCTTTCAACTGAGATAAACAGGGATTCACATAATAATCCCTTTTCTTTTAACGATTGGGCAACATAAAATCATTTTCCTTATTGGGATAAATGATATTGAAGCATTGGTTTCATAAGAACAACTTCTTTTTCTGCCATTTTTAGAGTTAATATTCATCCGCTGGTTTGGAGAAACACGGATTCACGTAATAATCTCCTTTAATTTCATGATTGGGCACCATAAACACATTCTCCTGATTAGGATAAATGATATTGATGCTTTGGTTTCATAAGAAAAACTTGTCTTGCTACCATTTTTAGAATTAATGTTCATCCTTCAATTGGGATAAACATGGATTCACATAATAATCTTATTTCTTTTAATGATTAGGCACTATAAATTCCTTCTTCTTATTAGGATAAATGATATTGAAGCTTTGGTTTCATAAGAAAAGCTTCTTTTTCTGCTCTTTTTTAGAATTAATGTTCATCCATCATTTGAAGAAACACGGATTCACATAATAATCTCATTTCTTTTCATGATTGGGCACCATTAACATATTCTCCTCATTGGGATAAACGATATTAATGCTTTGGTTTCATAAGAAAAACTTCTTTTTCTACCATTTTTAGAATTGAAGTTCATCTTTTAATTGGGATAAACCTGGATTCATATAATAATCTCATTTTGTTTAATGATTGGGTGCCACAAATTCATTCTCTTTATTGGGATAAATGAATTGATGCTTTGGTTTCATAAGAAAAACTTCACTTCCCACCATCTTTTAAAAACAAAGTTCATCTATCAATTGGGATAAACATGGATTCACATAATTATCTCCTTTCTTTCCATGATGGGGCACCATAAACAGATTCTCCTCATTGGGATAAATGATATTGATGCTTTGGTTTCATAAGAAAAACTCCTCTTCCTACTATTTTTAGAATTAATGTTCATCTTTCAATTGGGATAAACATGGATTCACATAACCATCTCCTTTCTTGTAATGATTGGGCACCACAGCTTCATTCTCCTCATTGGGATAAACAAATTGAGGCTTTGGTTTTATAAGAAAAACTTCATTTCCCACCATTTTTAGAATTAAAGTTCATCTGTCAATTAGGATAACATGGATTCACGTAATAATCTTCTTTTTTTTCATGATTGGGCACCATAAACACATTTTCTTCATTAGGACAAATGATATTGAAGCTTTAGTTTCATAAGAAAAACTTCTTTTTTTACCATTTTTAGAATTAGTGTTCATCTTTCAATTGGGATAAACATAGATTCACTTAATTGTAGACACCTTATTTTGTCTAGGCTAATTTTGTAGCAACTTGGTGCATCGATGTGAGAGAGGGCGATGATCGTCACCTAATGTGGAGGAGGTCAAGAAGGCCTATGGATTATATCAAAGATAAATGCAAAGATGTGGCATCAAAGGATGTAGTTCAAGGTGTCCAGGGACAAAGGATATGAGAAAATTCATAATTTTGCTTGAATGTATCGACACATGGTTTTCATGTATCGATGCAATGCTCCAACAATCCAAAAATTTGAAATGCCCCCATTTGTATCGATACAACATGTAAATGTATCAATACATGAACTTTGTATCGATACAAGAGCTCATGTATCGATATTAGGTCATGCCAAGACCAAAACATGCATTCTATAAAGAAATGTATCGATACAATGATCATTGTGTTGCTACAATGTTCATTACATTGATACACTTAAGGTTTTTGGATCAAATGTATTGATACATTCTGTAATGTATCGATACATGCAAGCCATTTTCCATGGTTCGAGAATTTTTTACTCATCCACTATTGATCCAAAACTTGATTTTAACTCGTTTCTTTGCATCGAAAAAGATCAAAACCCATATTAGATTATGAATTTGGACTTTTGAATTAATCAAAATATTTTTGAAGTCTAAATTAGATAAAAAAAGGTCAATGTCACATGATCACCCTACTCCTCCTTAGTTTGTTGACCAAGATCATCATCAGCCACCCTATTTGCTAGAAAATCATTTTAGCATTTTAAGCAGCCACCCGATGTCCATCACATTGGCAGCAAGTTGCTCCCTATAGCCATTCTATAACCATTATGCTGATATCACTTTGTCCCCCTTAAGAATTGACCATTTAAATCTTAGCTGAGATTTGGAGATTCTAGCTAATTTTCAACTTCCAAAATGTATTCACACATAAAAAAAGCGAAATCCTGTAGCTCTTCACTCAGCACCTTAAAATAGCCTCAAAGCACTCATTCTCAATCACTACACATTCTAAAAATCACCTTCATCCACAGTAGAACCAAAACCTCATTGTTTCTCTCTTTTTCTTGCTTATTAACAATAAGGAAAAGAGGGAAATTCAAGCCATCTCTGCTACTCCAACTATTTGGCCAAAAATTGAAGTTTTGTTGGTATAGCTTTTTACTTTATCACTTTTATTTTCTTTTTTTCAGCATCTTCATCATTTTAGTGAGCTCTCTATGTTTGTATCACCTTTTAGGATTCTTCTGCATTATTGTGGCTTTTGATTATGGTAGTTTAGGATTTGGATGCCTTAATGCCCCTTTGATGTACAAAATGCCTCATTTCATCCTTATTATTTTGATAGCTCTTACTCATGCATTTTATGCTATACCCATGCATCTTGTTATGATTAATCCATGTATGAATCGTTAACCTAACATATTGCAAGCGTATTTATACATTAGCTTGCATTTTGTCATGAATCATTGTCATTTTCAGCATTCATAACATTTTCTTGTCAAAATGCATAACACTTTCTTTGTCTATACCATTGGTAAAGTTAGCATCCCCATTCATGTTATGTGCCATCCCTTTGTATGTTTATTGTCTTCTCCTAGTCAAAATGCATGTTTAATGGCTGTAAAAAAAACGAATTTTCAAAACCTCCCTTAGCCAAGCTTGCTAACCTTAACCAATGAGGACTAGCATAAACTTAGCATTTTCTTTAAAGTTAACTAAAAAAATCTTGGGGAAGATGAAGTTTCCAGATCTATAATCCTGATTAAACAAGCTTAAAACTTCTGGTTTTCCAATGAAAATGGCCTTGCACTTGTTCCCTAAATGTTGGTGCCTTGTTTTTGAGTCAAAACCTTGAGCGGTATGACCAAAAGGCTATTTCATCATGCCAAATTACTCCAGGGCTATGCAAATGAGTTCACAACGCTCATTCCACTCTTTCCCTTCATTCATGGATGTTTGAATCTCATGACTCGAGTTTTGACCCATAAACATAGAGAAAATAAGAAATATCCTCTGCTTTGCTTTGTCCTCTTGTGGCAACATCATTGTTACAACTTGAAAAATTACTTTAAAATCCCAAACGATTTTTCATGAACTTTATAATTTTTTTTCTAAAAGTGTGTCAAAATTTCTTTAAAACAAGGTCATGTTCACCCCCCGATCAGTCTAGATGAAAGAGTTACGATTTTTCAAAACTAGACTATTTGAAATCCCTGAAGTTAAGAAAGAGCATTCTGCTTGGGCCTTTTAGGCTCACTAAATGATTTTTCCAAATCTGTCCAACATTTTTGCTAAAAAGCTCATAAAATTCCCTTTTTGAAAAGCTATTATTTGCAATTTTTTGATTACAAACGAGTTTGAAATGATTTTTCAAATTTTGGCACACTCTTTTCCTTGCATGCTCTGCCAGTAGCATAATTGACCCAAATTTGAAAATTTATTTCCTCAAAAAGTGATTTTTTGGATATTAGAAATATTTTTAGATTGACCCTCGTCGAGTTACCTTATGAAGGTATCTTGTTCATCCTCTAAAGCCTTTAATTTAATCCAGAATAAATTTAGAAAGTGAGATCGCTTGATACTGTCTCTTGTTATCTTTCATGGTCAAAATTAAGTTGTTTTCCCAGATTTTGTCTTGAGACATTCAAATGTCTTCGTATCACCCCAACCAGACTCGAGAACATGCTTTGACGTCCAACAAGCTTGTATCAAGGCACAAATATATTTTTACATCTTTAACATCCTCGTTCATAATTTTTTTTGCCAAATATCATCAAAGTGCTCACTTAGTTTCTAAATCATAAAGTTTTGTCAACTTAAGTTTTCAAACTCAACTTCTGTAAAGAATGTTAGATATGTCACTTTTGGGGATACTCTAACCCTAACCTTTCGAAGGGATACTCCAACCCTGCTTTTCAAAATTGTTAAGATTTAAAAATCTTTCTTTATCAAAATTATTTATCATCCATGGGGATACTCCAACCCCACTTTTCAAAATTGTCAAGATTTAGAAATCTTCCTTTGTCAAAATTATTTATCATCCACAGGGATACTCTAACCTTATCTTTAACTACAATTAAATTTTTCTCTTTCTTGGCCTTTCATGAATGTGTCAAGAAAACCTCGTTCAATCAGGGAACCTAGATGCATCCCGAAAATTGCCAATTCAGTTATTTCTAGATAATCGATGCCAATTGTGAGATAAATTCCAATAGTCTATCCCTTCTCTTTATCATTATATTGAATGGTCTATGTTATGATACTTTGTTCGTTGCCTTACTAATGTGATTTCTTTGTGATGATTTTTTGCATTCATGTTTTCAAATCAATTCAAGTAAAATTAAAGGTAATGTTCCGTGTGTGTATCTCTCTAGTGCCCAATGTTGTATATTCCATTTTTCAAAGAAAAATCTAGTGGTCATTTTTGTTGAAATTCTCTATATTCCCTATCCCTCTGGGGCATATATGAGATTAAATCTTTTCATCAAAATCTAGATTTGTATTTTTATAAAATTCATGCATTAGAAAAAGGTTTATCAAAATAGTGACAAGTTAAGATCAAAAGAATTGAAACTAAGATATGACATAACTAGTAAGGTACTGAGTTTAAGCATCACAAAGTGGTTCATGCCTCATCATGCGTAACCAACTCCTAAACCCAAATGGCATCTTTGTACTATGTAGACCACAAGATCGATGTTTCGAGTTTTGTAACTCAAGACATAGGTTTCAATAGGCACCGATTATGCTTAGCCCAAAATGATTGGTGGCGACTCCAAGCATTGGCCATGTTGTGATGGTTATCCAAGACTAATAAGATGAGCAATTCATCTTATGGTACCCTTCACTATATCACAAGTCGAAAATCTATACTTTCTCGTTATTATCACATCGCAAAGGAAAAGTCTCAGTCAAGAAGACACTTACAATTTAGAAAAATATTTTAAGTCATATGAACCCATAGATCTGTGAGGATCCACCCTGGCGCATGTTGCAACAATAATAATCTCCTTTATTTTGATGATTAGGCACCACAAATTCATTCTCCTTATTAGGATAAGTGAATTAGGGCTTTAGTTTCATAAAAAAAACTTCACTTCCCACCATTTTTTAGAATCTGAGTTAATCCATCAATTGGGATACCATGGATTCACATCATAATCTCTTTCTTTTCACGATTGGGCACCATAAACACATTCTCCTCTTTGGGATAAATGAATTAATACTTTGGTTTCATATAAAAAACTTCACTTTCAAAAATTTTTAAAAATTAAAATTTGCTGTCACTTGGGATAAACATGGATTCACGTAATAATCTCTTTTTTTCTCATGGTTAGGAAGCATAAACTCATTCTCCTCATTAGGATAAATGAAATAGATGCTTTGGTTTCATAAGAAAAACTTCTCTTTTTACTATTTTCAGAATTAATGTTTATTCATCGATTTGGACAAACATGAATTCATAATAATCTCCTCATTGGGATAAATGATATTGATGTATTGATTTCATAAGAAAAACTTCTTTTTCTACAATTTTTAGTATTAATGGTCGTCCATTGATTTGGACAAACACGGATTCACATAATAATCTCCTTTCTTTTCTTGATTAGGCACCATTAATGCATTCCCCTCACTAGGATAAATGATAGAGATGCCTTGGTTTCTTAAGAAAAACTTATCTTTCTACCATTTTTAGAATTAATGTTCATCCATCGACTTGGACAAACACATATTCGTATAATAATCCCTTTTTGTTTCATGATTAGGCACCATAAACACATTCTTTTCATTGGGATAAATGATATTGATCTTTCGTTTCATAAGAAAAACTGCTCATTCTACCAATTTTAAAATTAAAGTTTATCTTTCAATTAGGATAAACACGGATTCACATAATAATCTCCTTTCTTTTAATGATTGGGCATCACAAATTCACTCTCCTTCTTGGGATAAATGAATTGCTATTTTGGTTTCGTAAGAAAAGCTTCACATCCCACCATTTTTTAGAAACAAAGTTTGTCCATCAATTAGGATAAACATGGATTCACATAATAATCTCCTTTCTTTCCATGATGGAGCACCATAAACACATTCTCCTTATTAGGATAAATGTTATTGATGCTTTGGTTTCATAAGAAAACCTTCTCTTTGTGCCATTTTTAGAATTAATGTTCATTTTTGAATTGGAATAAACACGAATTTACATAATGATCTCCTTTCTTTTAATGATCAGGCACCACCAATTTATTCTCCTCACTGGGATAAATAATATTGAAGCTTTGGTTTCACAAGAAAAACTTCTCTTTCTACCATTTTTAGAATTAATGTTCATCCACAGATTTGGACAAATGCAAATTCACATAATAATCTTCTTTCTTTTTATGATTAGGCACCATAAATGCATTCTCCTCATTAGGGTAAATGACACTGATGCTTTGGTTTGATGAGAAAAACATCGTTTTCTACCATTTTTAGAATTAAAACTTATTTCTCAATTGGGATAAACTCATATTCACATAATAATCTCTTTTTTTTAATGATTGGGCACAAAAAATTCATTCTTTTTATTGGGATAAATGAATTTATGCTTTGGTTTCATAAGAAAAACTTCACTTCCCACTATTTTTTACAAGCAAAGTTTGTTTATCAATTGGGATAAACATGCATTCATATAACAATCTTCTTTCTTTTCATGATAAGGCACCATAAACACATTCTTCTCATTAGGATAAATGATATTGACATTTTGATTTCATAAAAAAAACTTTTCTTTCTACCATTTTTAAAATTAATGTTAGTCTTTCAATTAGGATAAACACGGATTCACATAATAATCTCCTTTCTTTTAGTGATTGGGCACCATAAATTCATTCTCTTCATTGGGATAAAAGATATTGAAGCTTTGGTTTCCTAAGAAAAACTTCTCCTCCTACCATTTTTAGAATTAATGTTCATCCATCGATTTGGACAAACATGGATTCACATAATAATCTCTTTTCTTTTTCATGATTAGGCACCATAAACACCTTCTCCTTATTGGGATAAATGATATTGATGCTTTGATTTCATATGAAAAACTTCTCGTCCGAGCATTTTTTAGAATCAAAATTTGTCTATCAATTGAGATAAACACGGATTCATGTAATAATCTCTTTTCCTTTCATGGTTAGGAAGCATTTTAGGCAAACCAAAAATCAACCTATGCATTCTATCAGAATCCTATCAGAACCAAAGACATCAACCTAATCAGGCAATAGTCTCTAACTTGTTGACAATGCCCTTCATTTGCCAGGAAAATGATTGAACCTCTCGAATTGAGAAATGCAACAATCCAAATTCTTGGGACTAAATTTTGGTCATAACCCTAGTAGAGCTAGGACAACCTACAATCCCCAGCGAGGCTAGGAAAAATTTTGTCTATAGTCACATCAAAAACAAATTGCCATCCTTATGAGAGTCTGAATGACATACAAAGAGAACTACAACTATCTCCTATATTAGACTTCACATCATGCAATCATGATATCATCCACATCATGCATTCATATTGCCATCATACATAATCATTTTTACAATATCACTTTAAGCCAGGTTTACTAAACCTCCATGGAACTCTCGGTAAGTACTTTAAGCTTCACAAACGAAGTGCCACTCAGGTAAGGTCTTTTCTTCTCATCACCTTATGTCAAAACCCTTGTTATCAAGCAGCTACAGTCAAAGTGCTACTGTCAAGAAACTATTGTCTAAAAACTATCATTAAAAACTTTTGTCGAGAACATTTGTCAGAAGCTTTGGCATGAACTAGTCCCAAAACCCTTTTCAACAGGAAATTTTGTCATGAACTTTTGGTATTTGAAGTTTTATCAAAAAATGTTGTCAGCATCCTTTTAAAGCCCACAAGTCATGGCACCCTTTTAAGCCCACAAGTCAATGGCACCTCTTTAAAGCCTACAAGTCGTGGCACCCTTTTTAAAGCCCATAAGTCAGTGGCACCTCTTTAAAGCCCATAAGTCAGTGGCACCTCTTTAAAGCCCATAAGTCATGGCACCCTCTTCAAAGCCCACATGTTGTGGAACCCTCTTCAAAGCCCATAAGTTAGGCAACCCTTTTAAACCCCACAAGTCATGGCACCCTCTTAAGCCCACAAGTCAGTGGCACCCCTTTAAAGCCCATAAGTAGTGGCACTTTTTTTAAAGTGGCACCCTTTTTAAAGCCTACAAGTCATGGCACCCTTTTGAAAGCCCACTAGTCGTGGCACCCTTTGAAAATCCACAAGTCGTGGCACCCTTTGAAAGTCCACTAGTTATGGCCCCCTTTGAAAGCCCACAAGTCATGGCACCTTTTTAAAGCCTACAAGTCATGGCACCCTTTGAAAGCCCACAAGTCAGTGGCACATTTTTAAGGCCCATAAATCAGTGGCACTTCTATAAAGCCCACAAGTTAGTGGCACCCTCTTAAGCCAATAAGTCAATCGCACACCTTTAAAGCCTAAAAGTCAGTGGCACCTTTTTAAGCCTATAAGTTAGTGGCACTCCTTAAAAGCCCACAAGTCAGCAGCACCCTTTAAAAACCCACACGAGCTGGTGGCACCTGGTCTAAGTCAAAGCTCGCACGAGCTGGCCGCATCCAAGTCAATGACCATATAAGCTGGTGGCACCCAAGTCTAAGTTAAAGCCCGCATGAGCTGGCGGTATCCAAGTTAAAGCCTACACGAGTTAAAGGCACCCAAGTCTGTGAGCTGGTAGTATCCTAGTCAAAGCTCATACAAGCTGGTAGCACCCAAGTCTAAGTTAAAGCCTACACAATCTGGCGACATCCAAGTAAGGCCACATGAGCTGATGGCACTTAAGTCTAAATCAATGCCTACAAAGCTGGCGGTACCCAAATCAAAGCCTATACAAGCTAGTGGCACCAATTTTAAGTTAAAGCCCGCATAAGTTGGTGGCATCTGAGTCAAAGTCCGCACAAGCTGGCAGCACCCATATCAAATCCATGTTACTCTACACCTATCTAAGAGGGTCAAACCTTAGAAAACATAACACCCTAGTGTTCTGGAGAACATCAGTCTACCCCAAACAAAATAGCATCTATTTATCTTTTCCCTATTCTTGATTCTTAGCAATGGTCAAAGAGGGGCAGCTGTAGACACCTTATTTTGTCTGAGCTAATTTTTAGCAATCTAAACATAGACGTAAAAGGGGGCTATAAGTCTCCCAGTGAAAATGTATTTTGAGGATACCAAGAAGGCCCAAGGGTCATATCAAAGGTAAATGCAAAAATATGGCATTAAATGACATAGTTCAAGGTGTCTAAGGATAAAAGATACAAGAAAATTTATAATTATACTTGAATGTATCGATACATGGTTCTCATGTATCGATACAATACTCTAACACGCTAAAAATTTGAAATGTCCCCATTTATATCGATACAACATGTAGATGTATCGATACATAAGTCTCTATATCGATACAGGACCTTATGTATTGATACTAGGCATGTCAGGACCAAAACATGTATTCTGTAAAGAATGTATCAATACATATCAACATGTATCGATACTGTGGTTCATAGTATTGATAAAATGATTGTATTGATACAATGATCATTGTATCGATACAATCAAGGTTTTTGGACTAAATGTATCGATACATTATGCAATGTATCGATACATGTAGGCCACTTTCATGGTTTGGGCATGTAATCCAAAACTCGATTTTAACTTATTTCTTTACATCAGGAAAGATTAAAACACATGTCAAATTACAAATTTAGACTTTTAAATTAATCAAAATATTTTTTAAAGTCTAAATTAGATTAAAAGCGTCAATGTCATTTGATCACCTTCCTCCTTCTTAGTTATTGGCTAATGTCACCATCAGCCAGCTTAGTTGCTGGAAAATCATTTTAGCATTTAAACTAGCCACCCTATGCCTATCATATTGGCAGCATGATGCCTCCTACAGTCACCCTATAGCCACCATGCTGACATCATCTTGTCTCCCTTAAGAAATTGCCATAAACACCTCCAATTTGGCTCCAAAAGGCTGGTATAAATGGACCACTTCTATCTTAGTAGAAAAATGTTAGATTTAAGCTTGTTTCAGCTTCCAAAACACATTCACACATCAAAAAACCAAATCTTACAGCTCTTCACCCTTAACCAAAAATAACCCTAAAACACTTACTCTCAACCTTTACACACTCCAAAAATCACCCTCATCCATACCAGAACCAAAACCTCATTGTTTTTCTCTTTTTCTTGCTTATTAACAACAAGGAAAAGAGGGAAATCCAAGTCATCTTTGCTGCTCCAACTATTTAGCCAAAGTTAAAGTTTTGTTGGTATAACTTTCTACTATATCACTTGCATTTTTTGTTTTCCAACATTTCATCATTTTAGTGAGCTCTCCATGTTTCCATCACCCTTTTACGATTATCTTGCATTATTGTGGATTTTGGTTGTGGTAGTTCAAGATTTAGATGCCTTAATGCCTCTTTTATGTGCAAAATGCCTCATTTCATCCTCATTAGTTTAAGATCTCTTACTCATGCATTTTATGCCATGTCCATGCATTTTGTTATCCTAAATCCATGTATAAATCATTAGCCCAACACATTTGAAGCACATTTACACATTAACTTGCATGAATCATTATCATTTTCAGCATCCATAACATTTTCTTATCAAAGTGCATAATACCTTCTTTGTCTAAGCCATTAGTAAACTTAGCATCCCTATTCATGTTGTGTGCCACCTCCCTGTATGTTTGTTGTCAAAATAAATGTTTGATGGATGATAAAAACTGATTTTCAAAACCCCCCAAGCCAAGCATGTTAACCTCAACCAAT
>JAQSVH010165568.1:7833-20906 GCA_029448705.1 Adansonia digitata
AGCTCTCTACTCCACCAATTTGCTTGCTATAGCCAATTAGAATCAAGATAGCTAAGCATTATACCTAGCTCTGTTGCATGGTACACGAGGAAAACCCTATAATGCCCTCATTTTTGGCTGAGCATTTTCATATAAAAAGCCAACGTTGAATATTTTCTCAGAAAACATTTCTCTATTTTCGTAGCACTTCCAATAACCCTTAAAAACCTCTTTAAAACTCTTATCCTTTATTTTTTTTTTTCACCATTAAACTCTTCCACATCCATAGTATCACTTCAAAGCTCATCTTTGCTACTCTTTCTTACTAATCTATAGCATGTAAAGGGAGGAAAAGTGAGCCAAAAACTACAAACATAGAAAAACCATAAGAACATAAAATTTACAACTTTAAAAGGATAAGAAAAAAGGGGTTTTAGAAGCTCTGAGGTACAGTTTTTGCACATTTCTCTTTATTTCTTTGCATGTATGCATATCTTATGCTATCTTAGCTAACAATCATGAAACCATAACCTTTATAGGAAAACACGCATCTTTGAGCTTCTTTAGATGATATTTTAAGATTATGATGCCTTGATATTGCTTGAATGCTTTAAAAATTAGATTTTTCTTAGCTTATCTTAGAACAATTGTTGTTTTAATGATTCTTGGCATTCTTCCACTATCATTCATGCATAATACTTGATAAGACATTGTTTTTCAAGATGTTCTAATGTTTTATTAAGTTTGATGATCTTTGTGTGAGCTTAATGACGTAAAAATCATGTCTTTGGTGCTATAAAACCTTGTTATCACTTGTTTCATGCCATGGAGACATTTTTTCACATGTTCACACCATCTTTCATTTTGTCATAAGCATCCTCTCAAATGTTCATTCATTTGTCCATGTTTCTTGCATTTTTAATATGTTTTGTATGGCAAAAATGTTGTTTTGTTGTTGCTCTACATACTTGTCATAGATGCCTTGTTTGCATATTTTTCATGATTAAAAATGCCTTATTGACACCTTTTCTAGGTGCTTATTTGCTATAAAAATTTGTTCTCAAAGAAACTCCCAAGTTAGCTTTATGTTACCTCCAATAAATTGAGATTAACATAGATTTAATGTTTTCACTAATTGGTCTTTCAATCTTTGGGAAAAATCAAGCTTTCCATGTTTAGATTCATGGTTAAATGAGGTTAAACATTTTGATTTCCAAAATAAAATAGCCTTTTTACTTGTTTTAAAATGTTTGTGCCTTAATTGTGAGGCTTAATACCTCTTACTAGTGACTTTGGTTAATGGGCTTTTCCATCATCACAAACTACACCAAGATTGTGCGAATGAGCTTGTGAAGCCACTATCACTAGCCCTCTTTGTTACAGACATTCAAATATTCGTAACCTAAGCCTAGTCCCAGAAAACCTGAAAACTAAAAAGACTCCATTGTTTTGCTTTGGTAGCATTGTAGTCATAACTTGAAAAATGTTTTTGAGCCTTAAAACATTTTTCTAAAATTTCTTAATTTTTTTGAAGGACATTGAATTACCTTTCCAACAATGTCTCGTTTGCCCTTAGATTATTTCAGATGAGAGAGTTATGATTTTTCAAACCTTTGCTATCCGAAACCCTTAAAATTAGTGATTTACATTCTGTTTGGGCTATTTCAGCCTCTAGATGATTTTTATGCATTTTTAAAGTAGTTTTTCCTAAAACTTTCATGAAATTGTCTGCCTAGAAAGGTATTATTTGAGATTTAATGATTCCAAATGAGTCTAGGGTGATTTTTCAAAGTTCATAACACCCTTTCCACTGTACGTGTTGCCATTGTTGATGCAAACTCAAGCTTCAAAACTTAAAATCCACCTAGAAAGCAATTTTTTGGGATTTTTGGGATTTTTTTATGTTAATCTTTATTGAGTTACCTTTCCAATGGTACCTTATTTACCCTTTGAGCTCAACTAAACTTGAATCATTTAATTCCTAAAAAATTAAGTTGGGTGACCTTTAAACCTAAAGAGTTCTTATGATTAAACACTAGGTCTAGATTATTAATCATGATTTAAGCTAGATTTCAACAATTACTTAGAAGATCAAGCTTTAAACAACAAGAAATCAAGTGAATCATAGTTCAAATCAAGATATTCATGTTGGTTGAATGCTATAAATCATATAAACATCATGGCTCGAAACTTATATTGGCATGGATAAACATGAATTGATTTTCGAATCATAAAATTAAAATGAAATTAAAGAGAAAAGTTAGAAATTATACCTTATTTCCCTTCTAAAAATAATAAGAGCTTGAGAGAAAAAGATAAAGTTTTATAAGTGTTTAAAAGTTATGACACTATGGCTAATCACCCTTATTTATAGGCCTCTAAGTTGGTAATTTAAGCTTTGATCACCCTTGGATGATCTTAGGTTAATCACTAACCTTTTAACTAATATTAGGGAAAATTACAATTATGGCATTAATGAATAGATGAACAAAATTACACACATCAGCGATGACTACATTATGCACTTATCTATGTACAACTTCTTATTCCATTCAATTGACCATGATTTGTCTATGTAAAAGTGCAACGATTATTCCTTCCTATAGTAAAAATGTGTCCTAATGTCTTTGTCCAAAAATCTAAAATTTTCTATCCTAGAGCTTTCGGATCGAGCCTTGGGAATTCTTAGCTTTCTAAATACCTAAGGTCATTTCATGAGTCGATCCTAATTACACTTTATTGACCAAAAGTTCATTTTTAATTTCATTTTGGTGTAATCAATTTCAAAATTCGAGTTACAAAGCTCTTCCAATTTTAAAATCTAACTCTAAGCTAAAAAGTTAACTGTTTATAGTTGACTTTGCTTGAGGTTATCTTTTGTCACTATATTGACTTTTGATTATGAATTTTAAAACAAGCCTTTTTTTCATTTAGATATCATCACTAACCACTCTCATCACCTTAAGAGACATACCCCAATCAAAATTTGAAATTCTTGGATTTTTGAAACTTGAGCCTTAATTTTTTGAATTTGACAACAACCATTTAAATCGAACAATTAAGTCTATGTTAAAGTAAGCTTATTACAACAAACCGAACCTTAATTGGACCTTTCGATCATCTATGACTCATTTGAAAAGATTCAAACATAGAAAATTCCATCTAACACCTAAAATCGACAAAAAAGTTAATTAGAGCATGAACGAAATAGGGTGTCTATAGGTACCCCTCTTTGGCTATTGCTAAGTACTCAGGAACAAGGTAAAGACTTAATAGACATGATTTTGTCTCGGACCTAATAAGCCTTTCTACAGAAAAGTTTTTTTTCTCTTCATTTTTTTTTTTTTGCATATGTAATGTCCTAACTAACTATACTAATGAAAAGGAATGTCAATCCTCACTAACCTTCCACTTAATCAATGAGGTGCCAATTTTGCTAATCTTCTACCTAACTAAATAGATTGGACATAAAAAGAAAAGTAAAAATGATGACTTTACTAGTCTTCTACATAACTAAGTAAAGCGAACTAACACTACCTCCTTTATTGGTCCTTTACTTAACCAAATGAAGATGACCTAGAGTTGGCAGCTCTATTGATCTTCCATATAACCAAATAGAATGGATTTACACATAGCGCCTACTTTGACAGACTTACACATTGCCAAATAGAATGGATTTACACATAGTGCCTACTTTGATAGACTTACACATTGCTGAACGATAGGGACTTGACTTAAAAACCTATTCACCAATCTTCCACTTAATCGAGTAAAAAAGAAAGAAAGAAAAACTGACTTCTTCCGAGAGAACCACAAACTTCACCAATCTTTTCCATAACTAAATGAAGTTAATAAAAGAAAATCTCCACCCAATCTTCTACTTAATCGAATGGACCTAACATAAAACCTACTTCATAACCTTCAACATAGTTAAATGGAGAGGACAACTGACTTCGTTGGTCTTTGACCTAACTAAATAAAGCTAACAAAAGAAAAACTCCACCAATCTTTAACATAACCTAACAAAGCTTAGTCAAACTCGACTACATCAATCTTTCATAAAACCAACTAAAATGGACAAAAGAAAAAAAAAATCGTTTCTATACAGCATACCCTCCCTACAAGGTGGCAGGTGGCAAGTTTACTGGTTTTCTACTTAACCAACTAGACTGAACTTTTTTCTTTTTTTTTCTTCTACTGAATACCAACTAAATTGGGTTTACTCATTAGGGAATGAATGATATTACTTTTGGTATCATCTATTAAGGAATAGCTTTTGTTTCCACCAATGCCACTAGGGACATCTTTCTTTTGAATAACTCCCTATAATGTAACATGAATACATATACATGATTCCTACTTCCATGTTAATATGCAATCACAATACAAGATTCATCTCAATGTCATTCAAGATCCACTTTGCTTTAGTGAAACACTTGACATGACAATTCCCATTTTATTCATCTTTTTCAAATCTTCATAGCTTCTATTACTATTTTTCTGTTTTATTCTCATTTTTATTTCTTTCCACTCTTTTTAACTAGGTAACAGCCTTCAAATTCATCATCATCTATAAACATTCTAACTTTCAATGCCATTTTCTCTCTTTATGCTCATGCTTTTTTTCTTTTTTGAAGCATTTCATCTCTTCATTTAGGTAATCTCAAAGCTTAGATCACTAAAATTTGAAATAAATAATAATTTCTAAATGGAACATTGGTCTTTCTTATCAAAACATCAAGGATCCTATGTTTATTCTTATCAATTTATTAATCATCATTAAACATACTGACAAGCAATGACACATATAAGGATAAGCCAAGAAAAAGAGTTTACTATGAATTCATTTCAATAATTGAAAATTCTTGACAATTAATCATCTAAAAATGCTAACAATTCATAAAAAGGTTTAATGAATTTCAAAGACAAAAATAAATTTAATAAGTACTTTTTAAGCAATAGGATCCTACATCTTTAGAGAATGAATCATGTACTATACTCTAGGATACTATCTAATAAATTACTTTATTTAGTTGTAGTATTTCTGCTAAAAACTCTTTCAGACTATGCTACATCTTTATTTGACTACAAACATCATCCCAAAAAGAGTGAAGAATTCCCTATAGTTGTGTGAACCTAACATTTTGGCATTTAGCATGGAATCTTGCAAACCCAATAACCTTTGGCATTTACCCTTTTGCAAAAATCTAATAATATGTGGCATTTGTCTTTACTCCATCTCTTCGAACATAATACTTCTTCACCCTATCAAAATTTACTAGACCAAGTAATTCATTCCCATCCATCTTAGTCAATATCAATACTCATCTAGAGAATGCTTTTTTCACTATATAAGGGCCCCTTGGAGTACACTTGCCCTAGGCATTCTTCTCGATCAAAAGAATCTTTCTAAGCACATGCTCACTCTCATGAAATTGTTGAAGATAAACCTTCTTATCATGCGCTCTCATTATTTGATACATCTACCTATGATAAATGGCTCTCAACCTTTTCTCTTCAATGAAATTGAGCTGTTCATATTGGAATCTTACTCATTTAGCCTCCTTTAATTTAGCTTCTATCAATACCCGTAATGAAGGAATTTTCAACTCTATTGGTTGCACTGTTTCGATCTTATAGACCAAAAAAATGGGATAGCACTTGTAGAGGTATGAACTGACATTTGATAGGCATGCAAAGCAAATGGCATCTTCTAATGCCAACTTTGTACATTTTCATCATCTTTGACATAATCTTCTTTATGTTTTTATTGGTTGCTTCTACTGCCCTATTCATTTTTGGATGATATGTTTTTGAATAATGTGCTTGATTTTGAATTGCACATACATTTCGCCTCATCATTTTATTTTTTGGATTTAAAACATTATTAGTAATGACTCTTTTTGGTATTCCATACCAACATGTTATTTCTCTTTTGACAAATTTGCATACCCCCAGCTTAGTCATATTTGCATAAGAAGCAGGTTCCACCTATTTCTTAAATTAATCTATTGCCACTAGGAAGAAGCAATGCCTATTTGAAGCCATAGGCATATTAAGGCCTATCATATACATGCCCTACATCAAAAATGGTCACGAAGATGTCATCATGTGCAATTGAGATGGAGACACATTAATCTTATCTGCATGTATTTGACACTTCTGACATTTATGTGCATGCTTTATACAGTCATCCTTCATGGTTAACCAATAATATCCCAACCTTAATATCATCCTGCCCATCATGTGTCCACTAAGGTGTTCCATATATCCCTTTACGGACTTCTTCCATTATCTTTATAGCTTTAACGATATCCATATACCTCAAAAGCACTTGGTCTTGGCTTTTTTTATACATGATTGACCTTTAAGGATGAAACTTATAGCCATTCTCTAAATAGTTTTGCAATCATTTTCAGTAGCATGATCTGGATATCGCTGATCTGTGACATAACCTAGAATATCATAATACCATGGTTGACCATCCTTTTTAGCCTTTACATTGTGGCAATAGGCAGGGATCTCATGAATACTCATCTTAATCGGCATCACCTTAGCCTCATCGTGTCACCTTTATCATGGTAGACAAAATAGCCAATGCATCAACAATTTGATTCTTCTCCATAGGCAAATGCTGAAAATCAAACTTTTTAAATCCTTTTACCAATTCAAGAATTAGCTTTTTGTACTGCACCAATTTCCCATCATAAGTTTCATATTCATCCTAAAACTGATATATCACTAGAGCTAAATCCCCATTAACCTTTAAAAATTTCATTTTTGGTTCCATAATAGCTTATGACCCTATTACAGATGCCTCATCCTCAGCTATGTTATCGGTATAATCAAAATTCAATCTAGCAGTAAGTGGATAACAATATGCACTTGGGGAAATTAATATGGCTCCTATACCATACCCTATGGCATTAGCAGCATCATCGAAGTACATCTTCTAAGTTCCCCCTTTGAATGACACCTCTTCCTCTTAAGATATGCACATCAAATCTTAATCTAAAAAATCCAATGGCTCATAATGTTTCATAACTCAGTTTGCTAGGAAGTCAGTTATGGCACTACCTTTTATGGCCTTCTGATTCACATACACTACATCAAACTCTTAAAACAACACTTGCTACCTTACAGTCTCTCCGGAAAGAGTCAGAGCTTCAAATAGGTACTTAATTGGATCTAACTTTGCAATCAACATGGTTGTGTCATAGAGCATATATTGCTTAAGCCTTCGTGTAGCCTAAGCCAATGCACAACACATATTATCTACCAATGAGTAATTTACCTCACAGCCTATAAATGTTTTGCTAAGGTAATAGATCACCTGCTCTTTCTTCCCTGCTTCATCATGTTACCCCAACATACAGCTCATAGACCTTTCAAATATTGATAAGTACATGATCAATGGTTGTCCAAGCACTGGTGGCACCAACATTGGTGCATTAAAATGACAGTGCTTCACTTTCTCAAATGCTTCTTAGCATTCATCATTCTATTCACTAGGGTCTTATTTTTGTAGAAGTTAAAATATCAAATCACACAGTATTGAGTTAGGATATGAACCTAGCAATATAGTTCAATATTTTCAAGAAAATTTTCACCTCTTTTGTGTACGAAGTGGTGGCAAGTCCCAAATGGCTTTAACCTGTGCAGGATCTATCTTCTGTTCCTTTTTCAGTAACCACAAATCCCAATAATTTCCTAGAGGTAATACCAAATGTACACTTAGTCGAATTAAGCTTAAGTTGGAATTTTCTCAACCTCTTAAACAACTTTCTAAGGTTTCCAACATGCTCACTTTTTGAGCAAACGTGGCAATCATATCAGCAATATATGCATCATGTCATAGAACAAAGTCACCATGGCTCTTTGATATGTTTCCCCAACATTTTTCAAACTGAACTGCATCATGCTATAATAGAATATACCTCACAAGGTCATAAACTTTGTTTTCTCTATTTCCTTTAATGCCATTTTGATCTAGTTATAGCTAGAAAAGCCATGTATGAAGGAAAACAAAGAATTCTTTGCTGCTTTGTCAACTAATGTGTCAATATGGGGTAGTAAGAAATTATCCTTAGGGCTTGCTTTGTTTAAATCTTGATAATCCACACATATGTGCACTTTTCCATCTTTTTTTTTGGACAAGCACAATGTTTGCCACGTATTTGCGGTATTTCATCACTTCTAAAAGCCTAGCATCTGTTTTCTTTTGCACCTCTTCTTTTATCTTTAAAAGCATCTTTGGCTTCATCCTCTTCAACTTCTACTACACTGATTTACATTCAGGTTTTAATGGAAGTTTATACACTATTATGTTTGTATCCACTCTTAATATATCTTGGTATGACCAAACAAATACATCCTTAAACTCTTTAAGAGATTAATCAAGTTCTCCCTAATGGATGAAGATATCTTAGTCCTAATTTTGACTTTTTTTTACATTTTTCAATCTTAAATTCGTTATCTCCAAAGATTTCTTATGAGGCATGATTTGTCTCAACTCTTGTTTGATCAATCTTGCTAAATCCAAGGGCAAGTCATAGTATCTAGAATTTTCATTAGAATATACCTTATCCTCATGAAATGAATTTATTAAAATTGACCCCTAGAGAGTCAACCTTTATCTCATATATGTTATGTCAAGATACCTAAAAAAGGTTTAAGCATGGAAGCTTTAGGTGCATATACATCAAGGTATTGCAAATCAAGATATATTATGGTGTCAACAATCTTGGTTTATTCAAGAAAAGATAATCAGTCAATTTAAGAAATAAAGCATTCACAAGCAAACAAATATGCATGAATATGAAAATGTATCATGTTTGTTATTTATTTAACAATGACTAATAAACTGAGCCTAATACAGAATACCCTTAAATGTTGTTAGGTCTCAAAATTTAAGGCAAAGTCCTTAATATTTTCTAAAGAAAAGGCCTACAAACTATAAAGATCTTGGTTATTTCAAATTTGGTGATTATAGGCAAAGAGAATTCTGAGCTTTAAGATCTCCTACTTTATCAATAGAGATAATGAAGCTATTAAAAGCCTCTCTTAGCAAAATCAAGACATTTCCTATACAGCTTCCCTTATTCGAATCTAGATTAGAAGAATGCTATCATACCGAACACTTCTCGCCTAGTCCTATCAAAAGCACGAATAGTAGTATGACTATTTCTAATGTGTGAGGTATTAACTGGCTTCCTCTACAATATGGCTAAAGGTAGCACAGTCAATACAGAACCATTATTGATTAACACTTGTGGTAGGGTATAACCTTTACAATTAACAATGATATACAAAGCCTTTACATTGCCCTTCCCTCTTGAAAGGATCTCATTATTGTTGAATGATATGAAATTGTCTACTAATTTATTGTTTGCTAACCGACCCATTTTATCCATAACAATATTATGCACCACATATGCTTGATTCAAAATCCTCAGCAAAGCCTTTCTATGTGGTTCTGAGTTCAACAACAAAGATAGCATCTATATCTTAACAAGCTGCTTGATCAACTATTCTATAATGCTATACTCACTATGCTTTATAAACTTTAGGAACTCTTTGACCTCCCACTCCTTGATTAACTCTTTCAATTCCTTTAAAATAGTCTCTATTACTACTTCTGGCTCATCTCTAATCTCTTCAACAACCATTGATTTTCCATTTTTGATAGTAGCTAAAGCATAACACCTTCCACTCATAGTCATATGACTCATTTCTATAATAGCATCAACTAAAAGACTTGGTTTTTCAACTATCATTATATCAAACTTGTACTTCCATGAAATTGCTTTGTCACTCATGTAAAGAAATGGTGTGGGGACCCCAAGACTATTTGCAAAGTAGGCATCACAATTGTAGCACCTATAATAAATTCCTCATAGTAAATAACCATTGGTTTACCAATTCCATACGGAATTGTTGTAAACCACTCAACCACTATATTTACAAGTTTTACTACTAGCTTATGCAATTCTTTATAGAATTATATCTCTTTACTATCTATTAACTTATGAACAATAGTTCTAAAATTAGTGTACCCATACAGCTCATGTCTATCCATACCATGAAACTTGTAATATTTCTCTATACTACTTACTGAGATCAGTTGTCCTAGAATCACCCTAGCTTTCCCCAAAGCCTCCCAAACTGTTTAAGAGTCTTCACCTTGTCTATACTCATCTTAGCCCTATTGACTTCTCAACCATCACTGCATTCATTTTAGGCTTCGTATGATTGGACAAAGGGTTTTTAACCACGTTAAAGCTTGTCTAGTCTTAAACTTTAACTTACCAACATCAATAAAATCTTGAACCTATCTTAAACATCGGATAATTCTTTATTGAACGCCTTTGTGCACCCCCATGATACCACATGTAGCATTAGCATCATACCATTTTGGCTAAAGAGGTTGTAAGGGTCTAACATATATTGGTGCTATCACTTGCTTCTAAAGCAACTGTAGGTACAGGTTATATTAGGACATCAAGATTGGGATGAATTATTGTCTATTATAAGCGGGTCTAGCAAGTCTAAGGTTATTCATGATATTTTGGGTCCTCTAGTCCCTACTTTGCGGGTTCATGTATGTGGGGGTATAAGTAATAGTATATACTGGCTATGAAACAAGCAGGTAAAAACTTGAACTTGGCCCGAGTATGTTAGGTAGTATGGATAGTAAGGTATAAGGTTTATGGATGTACGATTGTCAATGCTAACAGCATTGTTTTTTTCTCTTTCTTTTTGCCTAAAACTTATTTTTTTTATTTCCCAAACATTCACTGCTCAACATCTTACCACTTTCTCGATTGCCTTTTTAAATAACACTATATCCGTAAAATTCTTGTGGCATTACCAACAACCTCTTATAAACAAAGATTTCAATGTGCTATGAAAATGATTGTCATCTCCTTATCTATTAAAGGAGGAATCACCTATGCAACCTCTTTTCTTCACCTTTAGGCATATTGCCTAAAACTTTCATTAGACTTTTTCTCCATATTTTGTAGTGACATACAGTCGAATGCCCAATCCATTACATTTTTGTACTATTCTAAAAAGGCGCAAGCCAAATCCGACAAAATCTAGATTTTAACTTTATACAAACCTATATAGCATAGAGCTGCAGCACTGGTCAAACTATCTTGAAAACAATAGATCAATTACTTTTCATTATTCTCATACCCTACCATCTCACAATAATACATCCAAATATGGGTGATGGGCATATGGTACCATTATACTTCTCAAACTCTGCTGTCTTGAATTTTAAAAGAATAACAAATCCAGACACCGAACCCAACTCTGTCATATATACTACTTCAAATTTATCTACTATTTTTATGGCCCTCAATCTTTTTTCTATGACTTTTAACTACGTCATTCATTTTCTGCATGCTTAGATGCCTTTGTCATAAGCCTATCAAATTCAGCAGATTTATCCAGGTTAGGAATTAACGAATTTGCCAGAGTAGACCTTAGATTCAACCCCTTATTGAGAATCATCCATGGTATTATTACTTCGGGATATCCATGCACTATAGTAGCAATTCCAACAAAGGGTAGAGTTTGAGACACCTAAACCAAAGGCACCATATTTTCTACCTTTCTAGCATTCACTAAGTCGGTAAATTTCCTATAGGATCAACTTTCTTGGCTTGAGAGCCCAAGCCTCTAACTTGTTTCTTTCCTTTGGCAGCTAACATTAACAACTCCATGATCTTAACTAGTTATAACCTTAATTCCTCCTAACCTTTCATCATCCATTGCTAAGCTTTTTCATTTTCTCTATCCTAGCTGTCAGATTATTTCCCATATTTTTACTATGAGATCAAGTATTATACCTTCACTGAATGTGTATCTTCATACCTTTTTTTATGTTTTCACAATTTTTTCTTTAAGAATGACACCAGATTTAGAATCCCATATTATGATTATTATGCATGTCACAACATGAATACAAATGCGCACATACCAAAAGTATGAATCAGTATGAATGCAATAACATGAGCATTATGCAAAGATGTCAAAGGCACTGGCTAAGGCAAGAGCTCCAATTAAAACCATCATTTATATCAATTATGCTATCAAGAAAATTGAGTTTAGATATTCGTTCAACATAAAAACAATTTGAATTACATCCTTTGACAAGAAATAAAATCATTTCTAGTTTTATTCAACCACTAGGATAATACTGCAGTTTTGCTCTTATTCTTTAATAAAAACATCAAGTACTGATGGGGATCTGGGTTCCCTCTTAATGTCATTACAAACTTGTAACTGAGCCAGATTGTCAATCATTTTTCTTTTTGCTCATTAGCAAGCTAACCAAAAGTTTGGCTACCTTTTTTGCACTTTTTTTGGCTCTGTCTTTCAACAGTTCCACTTTTTTGTTCAGCTCTACCACTTTGGATTCTTACTCTTCGGATGACTTACCTACCCTAACATGTTTCAGAGAAAGCCTAATCATTTGCAATCCTGATGCAATTCTTCCATACATCGCTCGACATCATTCTTCCTTATACAAAGGTCTTTTAATTGTTGCTCACATGCAGCTTAATCATACTTTAACTGCTTATTTTTGGCCTTAAGTCGAGCCATCTTCGGCTGGAATGTTGCCCGCTCATACTCAAATTTTTTTCTTTAATAATTCAACTTCAGATAAGGACTCTCATACTAGGATGGCCACATCTTTGTCCGAAAGCAAAACATTATTATTGACCTAATTATCTTCATAAACCTTATAAGCTAGAGTCATATCATCTCAATACTGAGCCAACTAAATACAATAAGTTTCTCTCCATTCATCAGCCATGGCTTGTATTCTCTTTATATAAGCATCTGCTTCATATACAAAGTCAAACTCACCCAGATCATGGGCGAGAGGGATAAACTATTAGAACTCAAACTACCTCTGAACCAGTAAAGAACTATAACTAGAACAACCTAAAATTCCTAGCGAGGCAACTCGGTGTCAACATTCACATTGGTACAACATATCTCAAGAAAACATCCATGGTGCTATCCATGTAACATTATCTTTGTTCAGGTCTCGAACACAAACATCTATTAATCTTTGG
>JAQSVH010165607.1:5634-16290 GCA_029448705.1 Adansonia digitata
AGTGTTGAAAAATCGGCATATCAAGTGTCGATTTCTCAATACATTCTAAAACAAGTTTATTTTAGTAAATAATTTTAAGACAGTTTAAAACCATAAATAAAAAAAATTTTAATAATATTTTAATAAAAGCCACACTTTTGATATCTTGCATTATGTATTAAGAATTTAATTTTTTTATTAAATTGAGATTGATCTAAAAAATATTTTGATAAAAAGTAAATGAAAATTTGATCTTAAAAACTCAAAAAGCTTAAATAAGGATGTAAAAATAGTTTCCTTTATTGAATTAAGGCTTTTTTCTTTTCTTTTCTTTTCTTTTCTTTTTCAATTCTTTTGAACAAGAAAGAAAAGCCAGCAACATAACTTGACAGTGAACCAATTGTCCATAAGCTGCTTTTAGAAATTATTGCGTCAAAATTTTAGGTGGAAACAAATTAGTCACAACTGATGTTTGAAAATATATGAACATGATCTTAGATTCTACATAATCTATATATCCAGCCATTTTCGAGGATCCAGTTTATTATTATTTTTTATTATTTTAATACATTTATTTTTATTATTTTCATATATGTATATGTATCTAATTATTTTGAAAGATTTGGTTAAATGAATTTATTAGATAATGGGATTTATCATATTTATAAAAAAATTCTAATTCTATTGAAAGATTTTGGTTAAATAAAAGTTATTTAATAATAAAGGAAATGAGTTAAAATTTAAATTTAAATTAATTTATTTTTAAAGTTATTATTTTTCATTAATACGACAAAACTAAAAGGAAAAAGTTATATTAATTTAATTTTAAATGCCAATGCAAATTTTAATTATTTATATAACATGTACTTTTTGTTTGATATATAAAATGTGGTAAACAAATATATATTTTTTATAATATAAATATTTTATATTATATTATATTATAAGTTGTAATAAGATTTATTTTGTTATTTATAATTTTATGTTATAAGCATTAATAGAAATTATCTCTGAAATTTTTAATACAATGATAATGTTTTAGGAAAAAAAGCAATTGCTAGAAATTTTAGATAATGCTTTGTTTTTAACAGTTAATTGTTAGAATAACTCTTAAAAAATGGAAATTTTGGAGGGAAGGTAAGACCAAGGGGATTTTCCCCCGTTGGCCGATTCTCCTCCCCTATAAATAGGGTAAGAGGCCCTTCATTCAACTCTTTTGATGTTTTTTGGTTTCCTTTGGATGAAACTTTATTTTCAAAGCTTGTAAATTGAAAAGGAGAGGTTTTTTTGAGCTTGAAGAATGGCATTTTTCTTTGGTTTATTGGTCTAATTTCTCAAACTTTTTTATTTTATTTTTTTACCATTCCTTCTCTTCATGCATTGTTGAGAGCTTCATGATCCTAACTCATTTAGGTGATTAATTTTGTGCCATGGCAAATCTCAAGCTTTAAGGCCAAACATGAAGCAATGACCAAGTTCTTTGATTTTTTTTTTTTTTGGTTTTCTTTTGATTTAATGTTCATAAAAATCATGTTTTGGAAGCTTGGATGTTTTAAATCATGTTTGTAAGGGTTAATGACAATTTCGGTGTTGAAGAATTCACATGCTGATGCATTGCATGTATGTATTTAATCTCACTATGCATATGGCCATGGAGGGCAATTTGGTCACATTTTCATTATATTTGCTTAGGGATGTTGTGATTTTGAGAATTTGAAACTCATTTGAGTTTTTTGGATAGCTTAGGCTTATTTTAACATGCCATGCATGTCTTGATTTATGAAAGAAATTTTTTTTGGGTGATTTCTTGAACTGGACAAATTGTAGGGAGATTTGGTGATTTTTCCTACCATTTTAAAGGCAAATTAGAGCATTTTTCTAATATTCAAAAATTTTAGGGTTCTACTAATTTTCTTGGTCCATTGAAGGCCTTTTGGACCTCCGCCAAATAGTGTAGGGCTATTTTTGCAAAGTTTGAATTTTTTAGGCCATTTTGTAATTTGGCCAAGCTTTGGGGACTAAATTGTAATTTTAAAAAATTTCATTCATGGCTATCCATGCTTGGACCAAATGGTTAGGGGTCCATTATGCAAAATTTCCATGCATTTTAGACACATTTAGGCACTTTTCATGCATGTCTAAATTATTTAGGGGCCGTTTTGCAATTTTGAAAACTCAAGAAACTTTTTAGCAAAACCTTGCTTATTAGGGCTATTTATGTCATTTTTAACTTAAGGTTACCCATTTATGGTGTTTTGTTCATTTAGGTGCATTCCATGCATTTTTAAACCATTTAGGGGGCATATAGTAATTTTAAAAATTTAGGGAAGTATTAGAAATTTATGCCATTTAGGTCATTTTTAAGCTTAAAGTTACCTACTTAGGGTAATTTTGTCAATTCCATGAAAACCGAGTTAGTAGGCCCAAGTTCATACCTTCCATCAATATCGAGTTTTGGTTTAGTTTAGTTTTAGTACTTTTTGGAGAAATTAAGTTCTTAGGATTAATTTCGTACCTTCCGTTGAAATTGGGTCCTAGATTAAG
This sequence comes from Adansonia digitata, assembly GCA_029448705.1. NCBI lineage: Eukaryota > Viridiplantae > Streptophyta > Magnoliopsida > Malvales > Malvaceae > Adansonia > Adansonia digitata. The sequence goes on from JAQSVH010165607.1 coordinate 8,158, forward strand.
TCTTTTTTTTTAATTATTAATAAAACTGGTTTTTACAAAAAAAAAAAAAAATAGAAGCAATGTCTCCGAATTAAAATAGTCCATGGATTTCTCCCAATATATGGGAGGGTTTTATAAATTATTTTAATAACAAAATATTCTTTTTACAATGAGTAAAATTGTGATTTTCTGAATTTCACAAATCAAAGCTTTCATATTCATCTTGTCTCATGCAACGCGTATGAATGATATTTTGATTTTCAAAACATTAAAAGCTTATTCTACTCATAAATGGAATAATAACGCTGGTTTAGGAAATTTTTAAATACGCAAAATATGATTAAATACCGATAATAGAAACCAATTAAAAATTGAGACTTAAGTTAACACGTAATTTATAGGTATTGATTGACGGGCATCGCGAAAGGGATACATCTCACTTTATATGTGATTCTTAAACTCTTTTCATGCAATCTCTAGTTATAATATAGACCTTGGAGTTTTCGAAGGCTTCATAACCTTCAAAAGACGAACTCTGATAAATAACCAATCTCACGTAATCAAAATAGATTAATGGTGACTCTAAGGCAAATGATCTTTTCATAATGGCCATTTAGGGTTAAGTTAGATATAAGATTCACTCTAGTAACCCGATCCCCAACATGAAAAAAGAAAAAGAAATAAAGAAAGTTATCTGTCCAAATTCGATGCATCGGGATTTGCACCTTGGCACACTGCAACAATGGCAATTTTTAAAATTGTCCACATTCAAAAAATATAGACATACATAAAAATATTTTTTATGCTATATCATAGACTTTTATATTTGAATTTTATTAATGAGTATCCTAAAAGTATTCGTTGAGGTTAATTATTATATATAGTAATATTTTTACTAAATGCATTGAAAGGAAAACTAAAGTTGTCAATTTTTGCATTTAATACATTATTATTTCTATAAATAATATACTAATTAATCTTAAAAAAATGCACTAAAGGCAGTTATTAGCAAAATCATTTGTATATTTAGATAAGACTTATTTAATCAATTATTGATTTATTAATTGGCTTATTTTTTTAATTTAATATGTTAATATATTTAAATAAATATAAAAAATGATCACAAATGTAATTTGTAGTTGTAATTTCATAAAAGAAAATCAAAAAGCGAGTTATAATTAAAACTTTCATTTCCATTTTAAAGAAAATTAAAAGTAGGTGAAATAAATCGTTACAGGAAGGAATGTGCATTGCATAATGTAGGTGATTAAAAATTGAAATTAATATTTTAATATAAACAATGATATTTAAAAATATGGATAATGAACCAACTGGTTCATTATAAATAAATTTTAAGTACTTCAAAAATTATTTTAATGTTAAATAAAATATTAAATTTAGTAAATAATTAAATTAAAAAATATATATTTGATTTAATGATATGATTTTTAATGTAAACTAAGAAGTTAAATATTCAAATTTATCAATTGCATAAAAATATGGAAAAAATGAAAAATATACATAAAAATGATTTTTATAGGTTTTTTAGCAATTGATTATCGACAAAATTAATTTTTTATCGATTCAACTTATACACGATTCTGTATAATATACTTAACTGATTAAACTTCTAAGTTTTGATTCATTTAACTTCTTCGATCCGATTTCTTAATCAATCATTAAACCCTTGCAAAAGTTTCTGAAATGATGTAAAGGGTGCCGCCCTTATCGCTTTTATATGTTATGTATATATGTGGAATGATTTAGCATCTTGAATTGGCAAAAGAGTCGAGGACACACTCATTTTTAATCATTATAACTTACATAGTTTCGTATATCTTGCACTTTATGGTGTCCATGAAGCGGTTAAATCAGCTTTTTCATTTTAATTATTAAATCATAACTATTCGATTATTTAAGTTTGATAGGTAAGGAGTGAAAATCGAAATCTTATTGTAATGTTGATAATTTGAATTTAGACTTAATTTAATATATTATAAAATTAAAGAGAATTGAAAACGATTAATAATTATTTTTAAATATAAAAAATTATCCTTAAATAAAAAATTATTCTTAACAATCATTCTCTAAAATTGTGTTTCGAAAATGTTTTATAGACAATATTTGTCCCTAATATTGTTAAATAAGGGATGACTTTTGTCCATAATACAACTAAAATCGAGATAAAGAGGATTTTTTTTTATTGTTCTCTTATCACGTCCATGAAAGCTTTTTACTTGTAGTAATTCATTTATATAGTTTTCTTTAAGAAGTGACATTTAGTAAGTCCGTGGTTCAAATCCTAACATATATAATTTTTTTCTTATTCTTGAACTATTCCTTTATACCATTTTTTCATAATTAACTTGTTATAATTAGTACTCTTAAATTGTATATTTTTATGGACAAATTATTTATATTTAATGCATATCCGATAGATATAAATACAAAAATATATAATTTTTTAAAAATTAAACATATATTAACATTTGATACTTACCTCAAATCTGAATAATATGTAACTAGTAAGGGTTTATTTAGATTGCATATAGTTGCCCAAAAGCACTTTTTGGCAACAAAGTAATTCTAATTGTGTGAACTTGGGGTTAAAAGTTAATTTAAGCCTCGTTTAGTATTGTTGTTGCCACAACTTTTAAGTTCAAAAGCTATTTTTATCGCAAACGTAATGTTAAATGAGTAAAAAATTTTAGCTTTTGCATTTAAGACCATAGTTTAGCAACCTAAACTAAAAAGTCAAAAAAATAGAGCTTTTGCGATTTAAAAACTGACTTTTTATGAAATAATTTTATTATCCTCGTATGTCTAAACTCTTATTATTTTAAGCATATATTATTTTAACATTGCAACTCTTCAAAGTACTTTTTCATAACAATGCCAAACAGTTAAAAGTTCTTAACCACTTTCTTAATCATATTTTTAAACACACTTTTTTCAATTAGATTTTTTTTTTCTAACCTAAACTTTTTCTGGGAATAATGCTAAACCAGACCTTATTCGACAAAGCCAACCCAATAGTAAACACACCTTTTTGCGGTTCGCAATTTATGTTTTAGATGTATATTGATTTTTATACTTATTGAATAATCACATGTTATATATTTATATGATGGTATAAAGTTGTTTTTATCCTATTTTAAATATAAAACATTCTTACAATATATTTACATATTAAAGAGTTGTTAAAATATAATTATTTTTATGATGAAATAATTCTTTTAAGAAAATCTAGAATTCATATTTATTATATAAATTTTCAAAATTAATTTTCATAGCGTGTTTATATAATTTTTATATTATTAGTTTACTCAACTAATATAAAAAAATAATTCGTTCATCATTTTTAACATAATTTTTTTAAAATATTTTATTTTTTCACAACAATACCAAATAGCCAAACACGAAAAAAAAAAAAATCTCAAATCATCATTTTTTTATAGCATTTTCTCACAGGGCTTTTTTAAATGCACTTTTTTTTTTGGGGTAATTTTTCGAAAGTGAGCTTTTACCAACTGCCTGCAACATTAAACTGAGCCCTAATTAATCTTAAAAGTTCATATATGACACTTTAACTTTTATTCATTGTTTCTTTTTGGCCTTTTTTGCCAAAAGTTGGATACTAATCTCTCGAAACTGAAAACTAATTAGTTTATCTTAGATCCTCCAAAACTGGCTAAATAAAGAAGAAAATAACAACAATTGGGAATAGCTAGCTTTGTCACTTAGCACAATCCTTAATTATTTGAACATTGGAAAAATGGAACACTTTTGCACCCTACCAAACCAACAGAAATTAACCAAATTAATTCAAAGGGATATAGTTATCTTATCACAAAAGCCAATATGGAAATTGTCCCCTCCCCCTCACTTAGGCAGACACTTTGCATAAATCACCACTTTCTTTCAATAATTGCTATGATTTTGATGTTTCTGCATATGGTTAAGTGTATTGCATTTATATATGTATATATTTTGCTTATATACATATATATATAGCTATTTATAGAATGCTTTTTTTGGTAGAAATAAAAAGGGAACGTATTGCACCTAATAAGATCTTTGCTTTTTTATATGTATTGCAGGTTTTGTTTCCTGATTCAACAATATCATCGATGGCTTCAACTTCCATATCATCTCAAACCTTCATATATTTAGCATGAGTTAATATAAGTTTAAAATATGACAATAATATTTATATTATGCTTATGTTACTTAAACTCGAGTTAGTGTATTTGATTAGATATAACCGGAATGAGATCAAAATGATATATTCAAAGTATTTTATATATTTAGAAGACCAATTTTTTTATATCATATATATTAAATATGTATCGAATACAAATAATTTTATTCAGACATACACTTAATTTGAGATGAAATCCATTTTCGCTTATTTAACATTTCAACTTCTTTTATTACATTATTATTACTATTATTATTATTTACTTCGGAAATGTTTCCAAAGGCTTCTGCAGCAATTTTATACAGGGAGAGAGATGGTGAGTAGCGTAGTTGCTAAATGTTCCATTAATTCTTCCCACTTTGAACCATATACAAAAATCATAAGGTTTTGACCCCTTTACACCCAACATATAGTGGAAGCATGGTGTGTATTACTCTTTTTTTTTTTTTCCACATCATGGAGACAATGGCTCCTAGCTAGTCCTAGACCTAGAGCTGGCATGATATATGTTTTTGTCAATACCCAATTATAAGAATATAAATAAATGAAAAAAAAAAAAACGATCAATGAAAATCCCAACCCACAGCAAGAAGGTAAAGCTATTAACCTACTTTTTTATTTAAAGGAAAGTTATTAAGAAAGTTTTAATTAGACCTGCTCATAGGTCATATCAGATTGGATTCGAGTTAGATTTGAGTATGGTATTAATATTAAATATATTTATTTAAGTCTAGCCTGACTGAAGATATGGATCTCGAATTTTGCTAAAGCTCGCCCATATTTATAAATAGATAGTCTAAATCTATTTAGACCTACCTATAATATTTTTTTATAATATATTTTAAAAAATATTTTTTTTAAATTTAAAATTTAAAATTTATTAATTTAATAATTTTTATTAAGTTTATAAATATAAATAATTTAACTTAATTTTTAAAGTTTACACTATAATATTATATATATACATTGTTTATATGACAAAAATTAAATAATACATAAAATATAAAAATAAATATATATAATATAATAGTAAAATGGGTCGGATCGGGCTCGGACTTTGAAAGTTGAACCCAAGGCCAGCCCATTTTTTAATCGGGCTTAATTTTTTTATTCAAGTCTATTTTTCAGGCCTAATATATTTGTCCAAACCTTTCTAAATATCGGACAGATCTTCGAGTTTGAGCGGGTAGCCCGGCCTTTGAGCAGGTCTAGTTCTAATCCACCTCTTAAAACTAAAACAAATAAATAAATATGTTAGAATATTAAACTTAGGCTTAGTTGATGCAGTCACCTTTAAAAGAAATGATACTTAACGGATTTAAAATTCGAATCTTAATATTTGAAATTTCTTCTTCTATTTTCGGAATAAAACTTTTTTTTTTTGTAAAAAAAATGTTGAATATTCGTTTGACTAAACCAATTAAAACTTGTGAAATGAGCAGATTTAATTTTGAAGATTGATTAGCGAATAACAAATAAAGACCAATTATAAGTACTTTGGCTGCTCAAATTTATGCTAATTTCTAGAGAAAATTTTATATCTGCGGGGTAAATATGTGGAGGAGGAAAAACTATTTGATCTTTCACGAAGATAGTTGTCTTTGTATAATGAGGTGGTCAAATATCAAATTGTTTGTCCGATTAGAGACTCTTTCGATCACGCTTATGGCAAACTGCCCAACAACTAATCCTTCCTTCTGCTGAGCAACAATTTTACATGTGATTCGGGTTTTCGGATCGGACTAACCAATAAAAGTAAATTATTATCATTTTTTTTAACAAAAAGAGGTTGTAATTACAAATTAGATGTATTGAAGATTAAGCTTTGGACATAAATTTTTTTATTTAGGTCTATTCAATTCGAGTTATGATTTAAAAATAAAAAAAATATTTTTATTTAAATTTAATTATAAAATATATAAATATTATAATTTTGACTTTTTAAATATTTTATTATTTTATGAACAACGATTCAAGCTTCTCGAGTTGAGCTGAGCTAGGCTCGATTTAAACTTGAATAAAAAAATTAAAAAATTTTTGAATCACAATTTGATTCCCATACATAGACATCTCTAACTAAATCTTAAAAATATAAAATATAAATTATAAATATTAAAATTTAAATCTTATTTTATTAAATATTTACTTTTAAAAATAATCGAATCAATCAATCAATTCATATGGCTCTTTTTGACAAGACATTACGAAGGGTCCTTGTTTCAATTTTATGACTAACTTTTCTTTTTTTATTTTTCTCATTTTCCCATCATATATACATATGTTGACTTTAGGGTCATTCAAGTATCGGATTATTTTTCAATTCCATTGATCCGATTCAATTTGAACAGGATATTGAATTCAATCTACTTTGAATTATCATTTAATTAATAAAAAAAACATATTTTACTTAAATTTTAAAATGAAAGCTATGCTGACTAGAGAGACATGGACATGTAAAATGAACCATACTTAAATTTGCCTCCATAGCATATATTGAATATATAATCATTTACAATTTACAAAGTGGGATCATCATTTTCAATCCTGTATTATTAATTTTTTTCCCTTTTTCTATTTTAATTTCAGCCTTTTTACATTTCCTTCAACAAAATAAAGACTAGAGAGGTGGCTTTACATTTTCCTAATTTTTCTTTTCATTCGCTAGGCTAACCTCGATGCTGATACAAGATCAGAGGTAACCATATATATATATATATTGTTTTTGATAAACCGGTAATTAATTTTTTTAATTACATAAGTAAGACTAAAAGATTATCACATGCTTACTTTTAAATTAATTTTTTATTAAAAAATTATGATATCTTAAAAGTATATTTTATTTTTCTAATATTATTTATAAAATTTAAAAATTGTGTTGATGATGTGTAAGGTAATTTCTTTGTGTGTGCATACATATATATCATATGACCCATATGTTGGCTTTTGGATTTTGGTCGGTCCAATTGGATATGTCAGGTCTAACCCCATTGAACAACAGTTTAGAATTTCTGGTGTGAGTGCCTTCTGTATTATTTACTAAACAAATATCAAAGTGCAAATAATGATGAATTTTGTAAAATATGTATCAATCAGCATATAATGAAGCTGTACACTGACTAGGTCATGGTTATTTGTAGTGCTAAAAGTCTAATATAAAAATTTGGCCATTTCCAAAGTAGTAAAATTAGAAGTCCATATAGTTTAACTCATAAAGTTAGCAAAAGCAGATTTGGTAATTCATTTACATATATATATATATCGTGTTTCATTTTTTAATTATGTAAACATAAATTATTAAATATATAAAAATTTTAAATAAAAATACATTTCATATATTAAATTTATTATATTAATTATGTTTATTATATTATTTTATGTTCATTACAAATTTCGAGTTCACGTCATTTTTTAATTGTATTCATAATTATCATATAATCAAAGTGTGGGAGAGGTCCCTCCCTACATTGCTTTGTAATCCTATTTCTTCGTAATATCAATGAATCTATGATTTGCTATTAAAAAATAAAATTTCTTAGGCTCTTCTTTTAGCTTGCTTTAAAGTTTGGCAGCTTCATTTGTTTAATTAAAGTAATAATAATTGATCCATCAGGCTTTCAAAGTGGGTTATAACTTATAGATTAATTCTTTGAATCTTGTTTTACTTTACGCCATTCACGCCAGCCACTACAATGTCAGTTTAGTTGCTAGGTGACTTAAAAAATTTAGTATTTAGTAATCATTCTTACAATCTTTCCACAACTAATATATATAATTTATGATCTTCACTGTAATTTCCTTCAAAATTATCTCACTTTTCCAACTAGTTTTGCTGGCAAGATGTGCATTGTTTTTTCCCAAAGTATGGGGACAAAACAAGGAGTCATACTTCCTCTAATTCAGTTTTTATATAAAATGGTTGAGACCCAATTATTGGGGGGTATGTGAACATGTGA
>JAQSVH010165634.1:0-20156 GCA_029448705.1 Adansonia digitata
AGGAAATAAGTCAAAACAGATAGAAAGCATTCAAAGAAAGAAGAAAAACACCCACATCAGAAAACTGAAATGATTGTGGACAAAGAATTAAATCCAAGCAAACAAAAATAAACTAAAATAGGATATCACCGGTAACAATTGTATTACATTTAACAATCAAAATTTAAAGTAATATTTGGTTCATCAAAATATTTTTGAACCTTATATTAGTAAATTGCGAACTTTTTTTTTTAATGTCATTGATTAAATATAATATTATAATGAAAAAAATACTGTTGAAATGCGTCCGAAACAAAAACCCAAAATGCAAGTAAGTAAAGTAATCTAAAGAAAATGTTAAGATTATTCAGATGGCAGAATTTAGAGTAAGGATATTAACCAATATTGCCAATAGGGTATAATATGTCAAGTAATTTAACTACCCCCAACTATCTATGGCCGTCCACCTAATTTTGGCCAACCCCTTTGTTTTCCCCTTAATTTACTAATCGAAACATGGCCTTGCTCCTATATATTCGTGATGACAGCAAGTGAGCATTCACTGTATCTAAATTTATTCGTGGGTTGAATTTTTCTTTTAACTTATACGAGTTGAACAATGAACAAAATTTTTATAAATTTAAATAAATTTTTTTTTAAATTTTAAAATATGACTTAACTCGTCAACGTATCTATACACTTTGTTTCTTATTTTTCTTTTATGTTAACAGCTCAAAAGATCTGACAAAAAAAAAACTACTCAAACCTGTTTATATTCGATATTCAATGACCCATTTCCTGAGTTGCTGTCAATTCTTAAGTTATACACCCCCAAAAAATGAAGGAATCATGCATAATATTCAATATTATTCACAGTTAATCCCATGCTGTTGCTCATCAATTGATCAACTTGCAGAATAGGTAAAAGAAGAAGAAAAACAAATTAAAAATAAAAGAAATATGTATTTTTAGTTTACTAAACTTTTTGCCTGCCTCGATGGTTGAAAATGAAAAGCTAAATTGAGTGTATAATTAATGCATGCCCCACTTAGATTTGACCAGCACTCGATCGGCCCCCTTTTCATCCATTCATGCACGTTATCTTTGTTTTTTTTTTTGTTCGGTCGAGTCTCGCAACAATGAGCCAACTGGGATCAGCTGAGGATAGGTCAACGATTCTTTATGCAAAAAGTATAAATTCTTCTACGGTTTATTTCTTTCGCTTTCTTATTTTCTTCTCTGAACTTTACATGACATATTAAAACCATGTTTGACTTCCACAAGAGAAAGAAAAAAACAACAGCCCATCTTCTTCCTTGCTAAGCTGTACACCATACTAAATTCGTAAGTGTATTGATATGAATATTATTACTTATTAATATTATCTCTAGAAAATGGAGGTTGTAACTTGTAAGTATCAAATTTTAGGTAAGTTACCTCCATTTCATGATTTTATTCTTTTTCGTTACATTCGACACTTATATGCGACATATATTTCAATATAAATATGAAACATGAATATATGATCTTCAAATATATAAAAAAATATTAAATATAATGTGATAGATATATATATTCAGACAACATAACTTTCCATTTTCCTGGTTTAGTTGAAAAGATTTAATAGATAGATCTAATATGCATACATACATACATACATACATGCCTATATATAATAATGCTGCTGCTGATTGCTCAAGCTGAAAGCCACCAGTGCTCTCTCAGATGTGTGTGCCAATATAGGCATTTGACTTTGTTCTCATTTGCCAGGATATATAATATACTATCAGATTGATCAGAAGCAAATGGATCGGGTTGGGCACACTTTTTTTTAACATAGACAATGCATTTAAAGAGACAAGGTCAGACTTGTATATATGTATATGTGATCGATCGAATCTCAAGAATTTGTTTGCATTTTTACTGAATAATTCAGGAACTGGCAAAAGATCATATATATATACACACACACACACACCAGCCACAATATAACTATACATTTGCAAGAGTAAAATAAATAAAGAAGAATGTTCAAAATAACGCATGCAGCTTCGCCTGCCAAGGAGCTAGCTAGCGTTATAAATTGTTGGTGGTGGGTGAGTTGCTCAGTCTAAGCCTAGCCAAAGCCGCCACATGGCTGAACCCATTTTCGTTGAAGACTCCCGTTTCCTTCCCTTCCTTTCCTATTAACCCTAAAAAGGACCCAAACAAAAACACACTGTTTACATTTGTGTGACTCGTTTGATCTTTTTATTGCTTCATTGTTGTCTTGTTTTGTGCCTTTTTTCTTTTTTAGATATAGAGATAGTCTTCTTCTCTCTGTCTTAGTTTCTCAACTAAACTCATCTAATTCTCTTCATTCAATGCTTGAATTAATGGCCCTCTTTCCTTCCCTGCAAAATTAGGTGACCAATCGCAAAGGAAAGAGAAATACACCAAAAAAAGGGGGGGTTAAGAGTTAATATTTTGAGGCTTTGCTACAGTAAGTAAATGGTTAGGACCCTCTTGTTTTCCCTTTTTTTTTTTTGTTTAAACCTTCAAGAAGTTTCAACGACCCCCCAGAGCATTAATGGTGGTGCATCTGATAGTTGGAAACTAAAGAGAAAGAAATTAAAAAGAAAGGGTGAAAATAAGAGAAAAGATGGTGCAATTCAAGGGAACACTCTGTCATTAATAATTGCTTTTCATTGTCATTTCACCTATAAATACTCTTTCTATAATCCATTTTGTACTATCACTGTCCACTTTTCTTCTTCTTCTTTTCTCTCTTTTTTCTTTTTCTTTCCTTTCAAATCTTCCTTAACTCTCCAATTTTGTTTCCTGTTTCATGTACATAAACCGGAAAAGCAAAGCCAAACCCTCATTTTTATGTAAAAATATATCTTTTAGGGTTTCAAGATTCCACATTTCTTTTTGAATGATACCCATCTTTTAGATAAGTTATTATTTTCTACTTTCCTGAGAAAATTTTTTTTTCCTCGAGAAAATTTTTGTAGTGGAGCGGGCGGCTTGTTTTGTTGTAGTTAGAGCTATGGATATATCGACTGCATTGCGCCTTTTGGCGGCTATCACAGCTTACCTACTGCGGTTCACGTTCATCTCACGGTCGTTACGTGGTCCACGTGTCTGGCCTCTATTGGGTAGTCTTCCAGGCTTAATCGAGATTTGTGATCGCATGCATGACTGGATCTCCGACAACCTCCACGCCTGCGGCGGTACGCACCAGACCTGCATTTGCGCCATCCCCTTCTTGGCCCGAAAACAAGGTCTCGTGACGGTCACGTGCGATCCCAGGAAGTTGGAGCACATCCTCAAGTCTCGTTCTGACAATTATCCTAAAGGTCCCACGTGGCAAGCTGTTTTCCATGATCTCCTCGGTCAAATCACCTTCAATTCCGATGGTGACACGTGGCTCTTCCAAAGGAGGACAGCTGCGCTCGAATTCACCACCCGGACTCTTCGCCAAGCCATGGCTCGATGGGTTAGCAGAGCCATCAAGCTCCGATTCTGCCCCAGTCTTGAGAAGGCTCAAAACCATGGCGAGCCTGTTGATCTACAAGACGTATTACTTCGGCTTACCTTTGATAACATTTGAGGGTTAGCTTTCGGAAAGGATCCAGAAACATGAGCACAAGGATTACCCGAAAACGGCTTCGCTTCAGCTTTTGACCGAGCCACTGAAGCCTCTCTTCAAAGGTTTATTTTGCCTGAGGTTTTATGGAAGCTAAATAGGTGGCTCCGGCTTGGGTTAGAAGTGAGCCTGAGCCGAAGCCTAGTCCACATGGATGAATATTTATCCAACGTCATCAATGCACATAATCAAGAATTGCTGAGTCAGCAAAAAGATGGGAACCCACACGACGATTTGCTCTCAAGATTCATGAAGAAAAAATAATCCTATTCCGACGAGTTTCTCCAACACATGGCACTCAATTTCATCCTAGCTGGACGTGACACGTCAGCCGTTGCTCTCAGCTGGTTCTTCTGGCTCGTTACCCAACACCCAGCAGTCGAAGATAAAATCCTACGTGAAATAAGCACCGTCCTGATCAATACACGTGGCATTGACACGTCAACTTGGCTCGACGAGCCCTTGGTGTTCGAAGAAATTGACCGGTTGATATACCTGAAGGCAGCATTATCAGAAACCCTAAGGCTATACCCCTCGGTGCCAGAGGATTCAAAGCATGTGGTGGCCGATGACGTGTTGCCGGACTGAACATTTGTTCCGGCATGGTCGTCGGTGACGTACTCGATATATTCAGTGGGGAGAATGAGGTCAACGTGGGGTGATGATTGCCTTGAGTTTCGTCCCCAGAGGTGGTTATCGGCAGATGGGAAGGAATTTATCAAGCATGACTCTTATAAATTCGTGGCATTCAATGCAGGGCCAAGAATATGTTTAGGGAAGGGTTTGGCTTATCTACAAATGAAGTCGGTGGCGGCGGTGGTGCTGCTAGGGCATAAGCTGACATTGGTGCCTGGCCATAAGGTGGAGCAGAAGATGTCACTGACTTTGTTTATGAAATATGGGCTGAAGGTTAAAGTCCATGGTAGAGATTTGGGAGCAATAGTTGAAAAGGTAATCAGTGAAAAGAAATTGTATGAAAGGGATTCTTTGGCTGGTGAGACCGCTCAGATTGGTAGGGCGTGAGGTGGAAGGCAAAAGTTCAATTCTTTTGGTTTTTCAATTTCATCATTCATAATTTCATACAAGAGAAAGAAAGACGGAAAGGGGGAGGCATTTATTATACAATTATATATATATATATATATGTATTCTGTAGCTTTTCTTGTAAGGAACCCTTTGAATTTATTCTATAAAATTGTTTTATAAATCTTATTGTTCGTTTACAATGGAATTGGACATGACATGAATCTTGAATCAATCATTCAATGAATTAGTTAAGTTAATTTACTTTGTATGCATAGTTGGATTAGATTATCTTATTCTTTCCGATGTCTTTCAAGTAATGTGTTTTCCTCTGCTCAATTTGTCCTATCTTTTTATTCTCAATTTTTTTTTTGGTCTGGCTTTTGAAGGAGATTTTGGGAGAATAAGCTTAATTCTATGATTAATCTAAAATAACAAAAAGTTTTTAAAGTTTATCACTAAATGATAGGTCTTATTTAATTAAATCCTTAACTATTAATATGGCTCATATAATCTCTTAACCTTTATTTATATCCAAATAAACCTTTAAATTTTAAAAAAAAATTAAATTTTTAGTTTCTATCTAAGTAAACTTTTTGATTTATTTATATTCAAACGTACCCTTAATTTTTAGTTTAAAATTAAATAGATTTTAAGCTTTTAATTTCTATCTAAATAAATATTTTAATTAAAATAAAAGCTTATTTAAATAAGTATTTATTTAAGCGTAATAAAAGCATAATGACTTACTTAAGAAAAAATAAGTTTAAAAACTTTTTTTAATATTTTAGCCTTGATCATTTGTCCATGCTGCAATGCTAATCAGTACTGTCTGGCTGCCCGAGTAGGGGGACAAATTTCCTGAGATGTTGCAAGAACGCCTGGGTTTAAAGTATTTACTGTTTGTATGCCCGAATACGCCCACATATTCACTTGAAACCTGGCCCAAAAACTTCCCTACGAAAAGTAATAGTGCTAAATGGAAGCATACAATACTATAACTGCATGCACCCAACATACAAATTAATTGCATCAATGATCCTTTGAGGTCTCCGACCATTAGACATGTAAGGCCCACCATGCTATCAAGGCATGCCGCCGGATTCAGCACCGGGCAAAATAATATGGTTTTACTTGAAAGTTCAAAGCACAGTCAGAAGCATGCATATCATAAAGTTATGATCAGTGAGCGAGCGCTTATGGGCGAAGAAGATGGTTCATGGGTCGCTACGCTAGAAGCACATAAATGAAATGAAAGGAACTTTGGCCTGAATAAAACACTCCTCCAGCCAATTCAAATGTTTGTTTGAAGTGCACGAAGGACTTATAATTTGTAAAAAACTTCTTCTAATCATGCCACTTAGCTGCTTTCGGCTTTCTTTCACTCACCTTTGCATTCGTGCTCCCCACTATTACTTTCGAAAGTTGTTCTTGTTTAGTTAGGTAGGCTTCCATTTCTTCCTTGTAAGGCATTTTCCTAGTCGAGAACCTTCTCCCCGGTCGAAAATAAGTTCCAGACTAATGTGCCTATGATGTACAATGCAACTGACACCTTAAACACATCATCCCAGGAGCCTGCAGAGGTTAAATTTGTAGATGTGGATAAATAAACTTTTGATATGACGAATTCAATAATAAAATCAACGTTAAAGGTAGGTAAGCTGCGCATAATTCAGTTGTACCTCGTTGGAGTATATAGCCAGTAGCAGCTGTACCAAAAACCCCAGCCAGCACTCCAGCAGTATTTGACAGTCCTAATAAAACTCCCTGTGATTGACATAAACGGCTTACTTTCAGGAAAAAAAAGAAAAAAGAGAAAAGAAAAGAAAAACGCCACCCTAGACAAAAACATTGTTGACTAAGGGAATTTTTTTGGAGGAAACTACATAGAGAAATACTCTTTCAGTAAAAGGCCTTAATAATTATGTTTTTCTCGAGGATGATCATAATCTCGATACTCAATCTGTTGTTATTAGCTCCAGCACTTACAGACACGTCAAACTGATTTTACCACGTATCGCCGTAAGTGCTTGGAAAGTTTGCTTCCATCTTTCACATTTTTACGGGAGTACTAATATACCATAAATATAGTAAGAGCAGAAAAGTACTGGGATATCATAATCACAAATGATATCTCCTTTGCTTATACATTATAATATAAGGAACTCACAGCATAGCGTGGGCCAATGTCTTGGTGATTGGAATAAAGACCAGACTGAGAGAATGCATCCAATCCCTGTCAAGGCAAAAGCATTTATGGATCAATATCTCTCCCAGATTTGGCAGATTAGTTAGTTGGCACCTGATTTTACAACCTCAATAGAAACCAAACACTGGTTTTTATATTAAACGAAGAGAAGTTTATGAGGATAAGAGGCCCATAATTGGGGGGAATAAAAAATGAAGATGATATTGCAGTGATTCAAAGCGCAGATGAAACTGAAATAAAAAAAAAAAAAAAAAAGATGATACCTGACTACATGCCATGCACAGCACTGCAAAAGCAGGTGTTCTGACATGGCTTAGCTGTGCAAGGAAGAAGGCTGGTCCCAGAAAACCTATCGATTGCATAATCTGCAAAATTAATAGGTTATAGACATGATTAAATAAAAGGAGTATGAATCAGGTAGCCTGACCATCATTTGACCAACGTTTTTACTGAACTAGTAAATTTCTTTTCATCTTATCTTGGAAGAAGGTCAGGTCTAAGTGCCATGTAAGACTTCCATCATATATATATATATAAACGCCGACTCCTTGGTGTAATTTTGTTTTCACTCAATGAATCAAGTTGAACTTTGAAATTTATAGAAACTTCTACTATGGTACAAATTGTTTGTGATACTATGAGAGCATGATGCTTACAGAAAAGACGAATTGGAGATCAAATTTAAATAAGAATCAGAAGGGTTATAACTGAAGTAACCAATCAAATCTAGAAGTTGGTATTTCCGAGCATTTAATAACCCTTTGAAATAAATAAAATTTTAAGAATCAAAGAAGAACCAATCCTTGCCTTACGAACTGCTGTTATCGAAAGACCTTTGCTCACGAGTGTGTCTGCAATCCATCCTCCTATATTTGCAAAGGCAGCCATTGTCAACCATGGCAACACACAGAGGAGTCCAGATTCAGTGAGGTTGAACTTCAAAACCTGTAAGAACCAAAAAAAATAATAATAATAAGACAGAAAAATCGAGATTCAAATATAATTTTCCAGCTGCTAGATTATATTTGTAAAAGGTTAAAGGTTAGACAGCTATGCAACAGTAGTAGAGATTCAGCAAGTAATGATCAGTAAATCTAATCCCCAACACTTCTGGCATGCATTTTTGGCAGTTAGGTGTATGCCTTGGGAAGACATGGGCGGCAGTAGCAATAGAGACTGCAGAGGAGCAGGGAGCCATATACACTGCATGTCTCATATCCAGCAAGGCAATTAGTGCTAAGCAGAGCTGCCAATTCTCTTCATAAATACAAGTCAGAGCCAACATCTGATACTCAGATAAAAAAAGAATGCAAATGCAAGTGAAAATAAGAAATTGAAGCAAATCAAAAACATGTCCTGGGTCGATGTCAACGGTAAAGTTGACATTGTTAATTGAACCATGTTCCAAATACCTGATTGTAGTATGTAGGCATCCAGGTCAAGAGAATAAAAGTTCCCCAATTATGGCAGAAGTGAGAGATTATAAGAGCCCAAACAGGAGCTTTCGATAATATTAATCGCCATGGAATGACCTTAACAGGTTCCTTTGATGTGCTGCCTCCCATGATTAGTTTCCTTTCTTCTTCACTAAGCTCCAGATCTTCCTTTGGGGAGCTATATGCCTAAGAAGCAACCATTGAAGAGGCAGAAGAATTTTCAAAGTGAGTACCAAGGAGTAACATCCATAACAATGTACATTAATTCATCCACCTCTTTTATTCATAGAATATCCAAAACTACTTGTTTAGAGTAGCCCTGGACCAGGCTACTCGCCCCTGCTGAGCCTTGGATAAAGGTTTTCCTAATTCTGGACAGGCTTCCTAATTCAAGCCAGCCTGAATTTTTATTAATAATAAATTATTTAAATTTAATTATAAAAAATATATAAATATAATATAAAAATAATTTCAAAATTTTTATTAATATTGGAATAGTAATTGGGCTTTCGAGCTGGGCTCAATTAAGGCTGGGCAAGAAATCTAAAAATTCAGGCTGCAGCCCATGGACAACTCTAGTATACAGAGTGTGGTCTATGGTGAAAAAAGCAAGCTTCGTGGTCAAACACTTTTTAGTAATAATGGGAGCAGATACGGCTGGCCATCTAACATGTTTAGTAGGACCAAGGTATGAACAGGTTCAGTTTGTTCTGACCTCATATCAAGCATCATTCACAGCCAAATCACTTACAAATGATTAGTTCCAGTCTTCCACAAGAGAGAATTTTACGTTGATTCTTTTGATATATTTTGTATAAAAGCTAAAGGAATCAGTGCCTTACTTTTCTCAGCCATAATGCAAACCAGATGCTTCCAAGGGAGCCAAATGAGTAGAAAACAGATGGCCACCCAAACTTGTGGATTAAGATAGGAGAGAATGCCAGCCCAGTAACAGAACCAAGATACATGCCGCTGTATACAAATGCGAGCGATCTACTTCTCTCTGACACTGGAATCCACTTAGAAAGAAGGTTGTTCATTGCTGGCATAGCCACACCCTATAAAGAAAATAGGTCAAACATATGAGAATCCCTTGCATTCTATTTCTGGGAAGGTGGTAAGTGTTGATTAAGTGAATAAGGAAGCATTGACAGAGACGCAGATCAAATATATCACAAATCGAAATATATGGAGTATAATGGTAACGAACTCTAATCCGTTAAACTTGATGAATTAGTTTTCTTTCCTATCTTCTTTCATCTACTTCCAACTCATAAGTTCATTAACATTAATAAAGAAATTCTACCTTTTTAGCCAAGTTTGAACGGAAATAAAAGGCTGCTTCAGTAAGCATGTGAATTTTGGAGGTAGCTTGGTAGTTAACCACAGACCAGTACAGGATATATATTAAAAACCAACAAGTAAAGCAGGGCCAACCTCGCCAATTCCCATAAAAGCACGCATAATAAGCAAAAACGGAAGCCCAATTCTCGCAGCAATAGGTGTCAAAATTGTAGCTACTGACCACCAGACAACTCCAAAACCCAGGACTAACTTTCCACCTATTTTATCTGCCCATATGCCTCCAAGAATCTATATGTAAAAGAAAAAATCAGATTAAAAAGATTAGAAGAATTTCCGGCATCAACAAACACTGAATGAAAACCTCATAGATGTTAAAGCATGCAGTAACCTTAGAATATTCAAATATGCATCAATACTAGAAGCTCGACACTGTATTTGCTGATGTAATGGACATCCCCAATAGAAACTAAATAATTGTGCATATTTTAGTGTATTTGTGCCACACCTGAGTGTGCAGATAGCCCCAGAAAAAAGAGGACTGAATC
This sequence comes from Adansonia digitata, assembly GCA_029448705.1. Taxonomy (NCBI): domain Eukaryota; kingdom Viridiplantae; phylum Streptophyta; class Magnoliopsida; order Malvales; family Malvaceae; genus Adansonia; species Adansonia digitata. The sequence continues at coordinate 10,129 of JAQSVH010165634.1, forward strand.
AAACCAACTGTTGCACTGTTCCAGTTAAACTCTTTTGACATAGGGAGTATAGCAATGCTCATGTTGACCTGCAAAACAAATATATAACACACAGCTCTGTAAGCATGCATGCAGAAAAGTATTGCATTGCTATTGTTTATGAAGATAATTACTCACACGGTCCATGTTGCATAACAGAAATGCTGCAAAACAGAGCAGTACAATAACCCAGCGCTTTGGAAAATTCTGCCACCAAGGGATATCTCCTTCAACTAGAACGGCTTCACTGGTTTCATCTGGAGAAAGCAAAGAGTCCACCTTCGCTTCTGTTACGTCATACTCCTCAGATTTATAGTAGGAACATGTCCTTTCTTTTCCTATTCTACCCTTGTCACCTGGCTCAAGCCAACTTCCAGGCACAGGACTTGAGAAAGAATAGCATGCAAAACTTCCTCTACTTCTTTGTTGAGGATAACCTCTGTGAGACTTACCACTATGGCGCAGCAACATTGAAGAAATAAGTTGGCTGCCATTCGGAGAAATTGATATAGGTTTCACAGTGTTTTCATCAAAATGAATAGTAGTCCGCAGAAACGGACCATTTAAGTATCCAGATACAAAAGCATTAGCTGTTTGACACCAAAACTTTCGATAAAACATGTTCCCATGCACAACAGCAACACCCGATCTCTCTCCCTTGTGAAGCAAGATGGCTTGCTCCCCTTGACATAATTTACCTGCCATTATCATAGTTATACTACAACTGCCTCAGAACTAACAAATTATGGAGATATGCCTGATGTAAAGGATACTTCATTTGTTTGCTAATAATCTAGCACAGAAATTGCCACGGAAAATGAACCCAGCAAGGAAAATCCAAATGGGAGAAATAAATTGCAATTAAAATCCAAACCGGAGCCATTGCATGTAATACACGTTTAAGGTAGATAGAAGGGAATCATGGGAATACGTAGACAAGGCGGATTCCCCAAAGCTTATGACCACTCTTTTACTCACAGTCCACAACAGCCTCATATCTAATGAAACTATAAATCAATCCAAGCCCCAATTTAAGTATATTTCAGTTTTGCAAAACAATCCTAGAATAGTTTAAAAAAAAAAAAACATAAAGATGAAAAGATAGAAAAACTGAAATTATAGCTTCCTCGTCAATCAATTGATTCAAGCGTTTCTCAAGTAAAATCACTAATTCAGCTGTAAAACAAAATTTTCAAAGCAACAACGTTTATCAACACCACACTTGAACTTCGGAATACAATTTTTTTTTTTTTTTTATAAAAGACGATTTGATGCAATCAAGTTTCATCAAATTTCAATGAGTCCACGGCATCTAATGTTCTAAGGCACTCCCATCCACTTCAAAGCTACTCCCATCAACTTTTAAGGAAAAAATTTAACCAGGAGAAAACAAATTAGAGAAAAAGAACATGCAAGTATTAAATCCAAAAGAAAAATGAAAAAAATTTTAAAAAAAATGCAGGTAAATAGTAAACTCAAGCAATCATCTCCCATTAAGGAAATGAAACAATACCTGAACCGGTAAAAGGCCCGAAATTCCGGTTGGAAATCAGACCGCCTATAGCCATTTTTAAAGCACAAGTTTTACAGTGAAAGAGTTTGACGCTAAAGAGCTAATTTATACCATTCAGTTCAAAACGAAAGCTCAAAAATCTACAAACGACACCGTCTTTAGTTCTTCGTTCCAACGTCCTCTGACGCTGGAACGGATAAACAGAAGTTTCTTTCCTTTATTTATTTATTTATTTTTTTCCTTCGATAGAAATTTTGTTGTGGAGGTTTTATTTTTATTATTATTATTATTATTTCAAAGCGGGAAAAATCTCAGTGGTTTATACCCAAGCAAAGGAGGGTCGAAAGTATGACACGTGGCATATCATCCACTGAGAGATGAAAGGTCCTCAAAGAGGAAGCCACAGTATTATGGAAATACCCCTCCATGCAGTTCGAAATTACGGTGAGATTTGTGTGGTAGAGAGGGTAAATAAGTGGTTTTAAAGTGAGTGCCTTGGGGAATTGGGATGAGGAAATCTCCCTATCGCGCTGGAAAATTTTGCTTTCCGACAGAAGGCACGCCGGAAAAGGACCTGAAGGAATATTAAAGTGATAGCAATTTTTCAGTAATTATTTTTTTATTTAAAAAGCATAAATGCTTCAGTTAGTGGAAAATTTATTTAAATTTTGAACTTATAATTTGATTATCTAGAACGTAGAGACTACTTATCATTAATCAAAATTTCCATAGTTTTATTTAGTTATTATAATTAATAAAGAAGTGTGGCCTAACCAAAAAATCCTTCTAGTTCTAATCTCGTTGTAAGGTTAAAAAAAAATGAAAATTAAAAGTCAGAGTGATGATCAAATAACATTGATTGATTTATTTGATTATATTTTAAATATTAAATAAAAATTAAATATATAAAATATTTAATAAAAATATAGATTTCAGTTGATAGATTAAAAAACTTTTAAAAAAAATCTAAAAGTGTTTTTTTAATTGATAAAATCTAATTTTTATTGATTCAATGAACTTTTATTTTTATGCATCATATCATACGCGTTCGAATAAATTCAATCAATTGATTTTATTTTATTTATTCACGCAACTTTTTTTTATTTAGTATCATTTCGTATGAAATTACTAGTGATACAAATATTAGTATTTTCTTAAAGAATCATTTTTGGGGAAAAATATCACCAGAAATATTCATGTGCAAAATTAAACTCTAGTCATATCATGCTAAAAAAGACATAGTTTTCATTATCAAGTTGGTAAATATCCCATAAGAGATTAGCAAAGCTTACATGAAAACAATATCCGAAAGTCTAAACAATTGCACTTTTAACAATACGACATAAATCCCTCGAGACCCTTTCTTTTAATAATATCTGAACCAAATTAATTCTCCCCACATTGACTTCAGAAAAATACCAAACTGATTAAAGCCCCTAATGTCATTATCTAAATTGAAATGTTTTGAGAAATTCCCTTAGCATAATAACAAATTGCAAAAAAACCCAAATTATTTCTTGCTATTGAACATTGATTCAACCTTACCATCATTTCCTCCCAGCAACATATATTTATCTTTCCTAGTTAATCCGGTGCACTCGAACCCCAGGACATCACCCAACACCTTCTGCACGTGATTCGCCACCTCGATCGCCGATTTCCCTCCGGCCTTCACCGTCATCTCTTCCGGCAATCGATCAAGGAATGTGACCTCGTATGTCGGCCTCGGGTTCATGAAGAAAAAATATGGGTCCCAAAATTTGACCCCCCTCACGGTCGTCCCGTAAAACATGTTCTGCTTGCAGTTGACGGCCACGGGGACGATCCTATCGCTCATTTCTGCAAACAAAGCACTGAAACGCAACAAGAATGGTTCACGACACGTAGTCCCTTCCGGACACACTACTAGATCACCTTTTTGTAATAGTTCTGAAATCCGGGCCGCATCAGCCGCACGATCACGAGTTAAAGCAATGGCTGGGATAGGGGATAGGAACCTCGAGAGACGACTTACACTGTATGTAACACACGAAACTTTACGTCCGAGTGCGATGGCGATCACGATTGGATCAAGAGCTGTACGGTGATTGCAGACGTAGAGGTTGCCTGGGGTCCCGGTAGATGGAGGGGGAGGTCGCTTTCCACGGATCACGAGGTGAATACCCAGCATTTCGTATGTGTAGCGTACGATTCGCTCGGGTAAAGGTAGATTGAAGTAGACACGAATGATGGAGAGGATAAAGCCAAATGGAAGCCAAATGTAGGTGATCAAGGCATTTAGTGGGTCAGGGCGTTGGACAAAGCGACCATCGTGGAAGATGATGCGACTCTTTAGGCGATCAAGTGGTACCGGCGCCGCTGATTTGCTAGGGTGCACCATGTACCCTTCCTGTTCAATCAATAAACTATCACAATTCATTCTCAAATTTACATCAAAATTCATAAAAATTTAACTAGTTTATAAAGAACAAAAGTAGGACTACCAGGAATCCACTTTATATTAAACTAGTATTATCCGCACCCACTGCATGATGAAGTAATAGACAATTTAATAATATATAAAAATAAAAATTGTTGAAATTTTTTTTGCACGTTGTAATTTTTGTAAATTACAGTTTTTTAAAAAAAGTGAAAAAAAAGATTAATAAAGAAATATAATGTTACTTAAAAGAAAAATAAATAATTAATTTAACTTTAAAAATATATATGATTCATTTTATAATTTAATTATTTTATTATTTTAATAATTAAATTAATATTTGATTAATTCATGATAAATATTCGAATATTTTTCTATTAATAGTATAAATATCTTACAATTTTTATTCTTCACAAGCCCTTGTTTTAAGGTTTCTTTTTTCTTTTTTCAACTTCACATTTCTTGTCAATTTCTTGCTTTGGCGTTGAATTCTTAAAGACATATATCAGATTGATAAATAACAAATTTTAAATCAAACAATATAGAATCATTAAATGATACTTTAATAATAATCAATTCGTCTTCGCCACCAAAAAAAGGGCACACTTATGGGGGGTGGAACGGCAGCTAATTTTGCTGGTTGGCTGTTGAGCGATTTTAAGATTGTGGGTCCGAAGAAACTCAATGCGTTAACCTAACCTCAACTATTTGGTCTCCGCTACTCCACCATAATATCACTTCAACTTTTTAGGTTATAAATAATAGAAATAAGGTCAAGGTCTATAGAATAATTGAAGAAAAGTAAATGTAAAAGTTGAACATCAAACTTCATTTATGCAACTTTTAAAACAGGATAATGAATTGTTTTGGTTAAGTTTAAGGTTTAAACTGTTTCAGCTATTAATAGTTTTTTTTTACGATTAATATTCATGTGAAATCTCTAATTATTTTTGAATATATAACTAAACTTTGCATTAAATTTAAAATTTATTTCATGTGAAAATAAAATTAAATAATTATTAAGTTTATTATTTTAAATATTAATGTAAAATTTATTATTAATATAAAAATTCAATATAAGTTTTATTCTTTGTTCACATCAGATAAATTATTTATTTTTTAAGATTATTGAAAAAAAATAAAACTTTTAAGATAAAACAACTTTATATAGAATTTTAATTTGTTTATTTATTATCAAATTCATTATATTTAACAAAAATTGTTATAAAGAAATTAAATTTTTTATTTATAAATTAGATAAATCTTATTAATGAAATATTTATAATGATAATTTAAAAATAAAATAAAAATAATAACTATTTTAGTTAGTTTAATTAAAAAGATTTTTATACAATTGTATTTTATATGGTATTATTAAATATATAGATTAGAAATAGGAACATATAGATGTAGATTATAGATAGCGAGATCTACGTTCTTTGGAATAGTTGAGTGAACTAAGGGAGACAGATTAATAAAAGCAACAAGCAATTCAAGATAATCAAATATACACCAACTACGAAATTTAATGATATAAATAAATATGTTTAGCAAGATTACCACGTTAACTCTTCCCTGTATACACCATCGTCTAAACTTAAGTGGCTTAATATCTTAAGAAAAAGGTTCCTTAATTCTTCTCAAGAATGCGAAAGTGAAAAGAAAGAAAGAAAGAAAAAACCTATGACTCAAAGCTTGATATATATGCGAACTAAGCATACCCATTAAGATGAAATTAAAGTCCTGAAATCGATGTATAGGTTGTTGAAAAATGAAATAATACCAGTAATAGTTAGTAACAAGACCAATACCTTGCAAATTGACATGAAATCATGATCAGATTCACGGTCTCCGATTCCAAGATCGGGTGATTCCTCACCGAACTCCTTCAAAATGGCCAGTCTCTTCAACTTCCCCACTAAAACCCCGGGCTTCTTCACGAACCCCGTGGCCTTCTTTGTCTTGGGGTTCACTTCAATCTCTGTGCCTAAAACCTTGTCTCCACCGAGAAAATCCTTCACAAACGGCTCTACCATGAAAGTCGGATTCGCCGTCACCACCACTTTCCTCTTGCATCTGTCAAATACCTCGAAGCTTTCCTTCCTCACATTCGCAGCATAAAATCTATCCAAAATCATTAATCAAAAGAAAAAAAAAAGCTTAGAAAGTTAAGCAGAAAGTACTTCTAAAAGCTTAGCAAGAAAGAAGTTTGACTATCTTAAAAAAGATAAAGATTCGAAATTTAAATATCTTTTGCTTGTGATACCTGGGAAGAACAGCACGGGATACCAGCTCGATGTCGCGGATCTTGATTCCAGCAAAGGAGATAAAAATGAGGATTTGGATGCCTATAGCTTCGGAAATGAAGAGGTAAGATATAATGACCAGAGGCAGAGAGAGAAGAAGGATAAGACCTCGAAGGAGGCTTCCGGCTTCGACGGCGATAAGCATGAAGTACGGAAAAGAGCTTCGTGAGATTAAAAGCGTGCCGTCGAGATCGGCGGCGATCGATTTGTACGTCGATCCGTTGCATTCCGTTATCGAAGGAAAGCTTCGCCCCGCTTTCGTTTGAGCCATTTTTGTTTTCCTTTTATTTCGCTAGTTGTTCTGTTTTCCTCTGCCGTTTTAAAGGGTGTAAAGGGGCAGGGGAGTTGGGGAGGCGGATAGAGGGAACCCTGTGTTTTAAATGCGGCGGTTGAACTGTAAATTACGATAATGGGCCTGAGGTTATGGCTGGTCAGAAACGCGGAGTTCTACTGAATTGACGAAGATGCCCTTTCGCGAATTAACAGTAATTACCTTGAATTGGGGGATTGTTGTTGCTCACTGCTCAACTGCATTTTTCCCTGCAGACAAATTAATATATTTGTTGCCGAAATGTTGAATATATAATTAAATAGACACTGAGTCAACTCTTAAATTAATAATATGATAAGACAAATAAATTCAGCAACTACATGCAACTTCGATATCTACTATTCTGATAAAATCCGGACAAAAAAATTAATTCTTAGGTCATAATTAAAATTTAAAAATTTTAATGATAAAATTTAAATATTCATCACGTATTTAATTATAATTTTTTAAAAATAATAATAAATATATATTAAATAATGAAACATACTATAATATTTTAATATCGGTTGTGTAGTTTTAAAATTTTAATTACTTAAAAAAATTAAATAAAATATAATACATTTCCAATAATTTTAATTGTTAATTTTTATTATATAGTAGTAATTTATAATTATTGAATGAATATTCCAATAACTTGGTTTAAAAAGGGTAACTTTAGGTTAGTAAATTATATATTAATATTTTTATTTTTTATTTTTATATTTCTTCTCGATGGAACCATTTGCTTCAAATTAAACTAAGCCAAAAGGTTGGTCGCAACCACTGCAATATATATAATTAGATATTTCTAGATCAAAGATTGGTGGCCTGACAGGACAAAGATTTCACCTATATTAATTTCCGCATTAGTAGATAACGTTAGTTTTTGTTTGTTGTAACAAATAATGATTTTTTTTTCCAAAGCTTAAGATTATTGATTCTAATTTCTATATTATCTCACCTTTAAGGTTTTAGTTTCTATGCTACAATTTTATGGAATTTGATTCCATACTTTTTATCAAAAGTGAGATTTAATTTAATTGTTAAATATATGAATTTTCGACCGTCAAACTATACAAATTATTGGAGTACATAAATCTCAAATTTAATATATGATTAAAATAAAAATAAGTTTTAAATATTTAATATGTATTTGAGCTTAGAATGTAATTTAATTTAATAATAAAAAAATAATTTTAAAATTAATTAAATTTTCATGATTTTGTAATTAGTAAAGCATTGGGTAGAAAAAAAATATGTTACCAATTTTTAAATATTAAAAAAGGTAATTTTATCTTAAAGTTTTTTTAACTTTCTAACTATGTAAGAAAATTACTTTTTATTTTTTTAATAAAAATTACATTCTCGTGATTATAAAAAAATAATTCTCAAAAAATATGTTTATTTATAATTTATTATATATCGAAATGAGAATTTAACTGATAAAAATTTAATTCTCAATTAAAATAAAAATTTTTATCATATTAAACGTTCTCTCGTTGATAATATAAGGAGTAATTTAAACTTTGATTTTTTTTTCCCCCCTTTTACCAATGTCTTTAACAAAGAAGAAGAAGAAGCAGAAAAAAAAAAATAGTAATTAAAGCCACATGGTGAAATTTAATACGTGAAAAGGACCCGTTGTAAAGTGACATGTCGGCTAGTGATCAAACTTATTGCTCCTTGTCTTTAAAGTACATGAATGAATTATTTTATCTTTATATTTTTGGAATACTATAATATTTAATCGTTAATATTATACAAATTTTAGTACATTAAAAAATAAATTATATAATATAATAATTTCAAAAAATATTCTTAATATAATAATTTTTTAATTTTGTTTTGATACTATGGACTTAAAAGCTGTGAGTACTTATTTACAACATGCAACCATAATATAAAAAAAAATAAATGGCAATGTAAGAAAAATGTACATTAATACTATGCTGTAATTTTTTTTTATTTTGAAAATTATATATGACATTTTTAGTGCATGAAATTGGAACGTCGTTAACATATAGGGTGGATCTTATAAACAAATTTGAAGTAATAATTGAATTTAATTTGAAGTTGGGTTTGGCAAAGGTTTGGTTGGAAAGTGGTTGGAGACTTTGAAAGAGTTTTCAATAGGTGGCCTTAAAGTAATATAATTCCGACTCAAAGCTCATTCCATGAAAAAAGAAGAACAAAAAAGACAAAGGAAATATGATTACGTGTGCATAAATAATGGATTTTAGAAGACTTTGGGAAACCACCTTGCTTCTTTCCATGAAAAAAGAAAAAGAATTAGAAATTTGATTACGTGTAGATAAATAAGGCTGCATTTCCATAGGATAGGTATTTAGATTTTTTTTTTCTTTACTTTGGAAGGAAATATTTTTATAGAGAGGATAGTCAGTTCAATTTAATATATCTAACTTGATTTGTGTTAGATTTGAAGTTGGATTTGAATTTATTATTCCAGCTAACAAGATTAGATATAAATTATTATTTATTAATTAAAATAATATTTTTATTTAAATTTAATTATATATATAAATATTGATAAAACTTATTTTTAAAATTTTATTATATTTTAAATTATAATTTGGGTTATTTGATTGGGTTAAATTTAAATTTAGACTTAAATTTTAATTTTTTTTATTACAATTCAACTCGTCTCGACCTATGAACAAATTTACTTTTAAAAATTTTTTACACTTTATATATTATTTTTATTAATTTTAAAAAATAATATATTAATTATGCTTTTTTTACAAATATTATTTTAATCAAAATCACTAAAGGCTAATTAATATTAATCAATACTTAGATCTATACGTCATTTTTCGTAATCAAGTCAAATTTATGAAGAAATCTATCACCGTTTCTCTATCAACGTGAGCACAAGGAGACCCAAAATTTATTAGGAGCTGCATTTTCGGTTCAAGAATGAATTCAAGTTAGAAGAAAATAGACTAATTTGCGAAATAGAAAAACTGTTTATCAACATCTTTTTTTCAATAGTTCACAAGGCTTATTAGAATTCCGTGGCATTAAAATTTTCGGATATAGTCGAAAATCATAGTTATTAATGATTATATATATATATATATATGTAAGGTTGAGGGTAATGTGAAAAAGCATTTATTGACGGAAATTATGAGCCTTCTAATATGCAGAGTTATGAGGGTCGAAATGGGTAGGTAGATGCAACGACCAACGGCAACCTCACCAACAAAGATATTTCCAATCTTCTTTCATTTTTTTTTTTTAATTTGAAAAAGCATTTTATATGACTTTTATGCAATTATTATTGTGACTAGTAGTAACTTGTACCTTGCGGTTTGGGTTGAATCTTTGAATTTAGGCCAGTCATTCGGTTTTAAATATTTAATTTGAATTAAATTAAATTTGAAAAGTATTTTAATAATATAAATCGATTTATTTTTAATTATTAATTATATAATAAAATTTTTT
>JAQSVH010165661.1:0-23884 GCA_029448705.1 Adansonia digitata
TTGCTAGCTGAATTTCCAGATGTCGTACCTGACGAAATTCCACTTGGATTGCCACCTATAGGTGATATCCAACATGCAATTGGCCCAAACCCAAGAGCTGTACTTCCTAATAAACCTACTTACAAGATGAGTCCCCAAGAACATGCGAAAGTTCAACGACAAGTTGAAGAGTTGTTAAAGAAAGGAATCCAAAAACAAAACTTAAAATACAAGGCTCAGCATGATAAGCATAGGAGAAAAAAGACTTTCAAAGTAGAAGATTTGGTATAGATACACTTGCGAAAGGAACGATTTCCAAACCAACTCAATTCCAAGTTATCACCTCGAGCCGATGGTCCATTGAAAGTTGTGCAGAAAATCAACAACAATGCGTACAAAGTGAAACTACCAGGCGCTTTTGGAGTCTCTGCTACTTTCAATGTCACCGATATTTCACCATACTTTGAGGACGATGCTGAGTTTGACTCAAGGGCGAGTCAAGTCCAACCCAGAGAGAATGATAAGGAACTAAAGATAAATCAAAAGATAATAGAGAATGATAAAGATCACAAGATAATATCTTTTTATAACTGATAATATTAGATAAAAATTAAATAATCTTATAAATTAAATTATCTTGTAATTGGTAATATCTTTTAGGAATTATCTTTTAGGAATTATCTTGTAATTGATAATATCTTTTAGGAGTTATCTTTTAGGAATATAAATCATAACCCCTATGAAACTAGTATAAATAGGGATTCGTTCCATTGTATTCAGCATCAAGAAAAAAAAATAAATTCTCTTCTTCAATTGAGAGTCATTTTTCTCTTATAATTTCTGAGACAATATGTCATAGGCAACCCAATTTTCAAGTTCAATTCCATTACTCCAGCTCAATTTCCAATTCAATAGCTTTACATAAAATATGTCATAGGCAATCCAATTTATATCGTAAATGTAATTAGATAAATATTCATAGGCAACCCGATTTTCAAGTTCAATTCTATTAGTTAATAGGCAACCAAATTCCAATTTCAATGTCATTATATAAAATACGTCGTAGGCAACCCAATTTATAACTTAAATATTTCAAGTTCAATTCCATTGCTCAATAGGTTCACAGTTCAATGTCATTATACAAAATATGTCATAGGCAACCCAATTTATAGCTTAAATATCATTAGACAAAATTTCGTAGGCAACTTGATTTTCAAGTTCAATTCCATTACTCAATAGGCAACCAAATTCCAAGTTGAACGTCATTCTACAAAATATGTAATAGGCATCCCAATTTCCAGATTCAATCTATCTATTGCTATAAAATATTGTCTTACGTAACTACGACTATAAATAATTTATAGCAACTTATTTGACCATAAAATATTGTCATATGTAACCATGACTATCTTATATATCTTAAACAACTATAAAAACAATATATTGTCTAGCTGCTAAATGGAACTTAAATGTTATACCTAATTTAAAAATCATTAGTTGAAATTGAACAATTGATGTATTTGCCTTATAATTTTACTTCATTTGTTACCATGATTTTAAAAATTAGTAAGATTTATAAACCTATTTAGTCATCATTAATTAAATACTTTTCATTTAAGCTTTCCAAAAAATAAAGACTAGATATTTGTGTTAACAAATTTTAATTTTTTATCAAATATATGTGAAGCAAATTTAATTAAATTACTTATTGTTTTATTTTAATCAAGTTAAATTTTATCCTAGTTCACAACATATATTTATTTAATTAAAAAATATAATCATATATATAAAAGTAAAGTAAATACTAAACCGGTAAACCCATGTGGAAGCATTTTCCCTCAATTGTCTCCCCTCACCCTTCGAATCAAATTTTCTCACGATTTCCCATCCCTATTTTTCTCCTACTTTTCTCTCTAAGCTGTCATTAGAGCATTTATTCTTCTCTTTCCCTTTTTCTCAACTATCATTTTTTCCACAAAGACAACTGCGGTCTAGAACAGAGCTTCATCTTCTTTAAGACTTTAGTTCAAGAAATTAATAGGTGATTCTTGATTTTTATAAATTTCTTTTTTTCTTCTATGATTTTATCAATTGATTGTGATCGAGTATAAGCTGTGAAATAAAGGTCATGCCAACCTCTGCGGAATATAGTCAGTGTGCCGGGCTCTGCTATTCTCTGACGGAATATAACTTCAGACAAAAAAAATTCCTGTGGGTTCCATGATTATCCTAAACCAAGTAATATTGCATTCTGAACTCCACATGTTAGAGGTATTTATAGGAACGGATGCAATGGAATGAAGAATATGTCGAGAAGAGAGTTCTATGATATCTTGTCATTACCCAAAATGTCAGAGGCAATCCAATTTACAAGTTCAATATGATTACCCAAAATATCATAAGCAACCCAATTTCCAAGTCTGTCTTAAAATGTCTTCACACAAAATATGTGAAGGCAATCCCATTTTCATATTCAAAGTCCTTACAGAACTTACGTCATAGGCAACCCAACTTCCAGATTCAGTCTTTATCTGTAATTATCAAACTTGTTGGGTGAGACTGTGCACACACAGTTGGTGGCCAAAAGGGGTCCTACAGGTTGATGGAGACAACGAAAAGTTCTTCAAAATATTTGGAGATTCCATAATTGTTAGAAGAAAAAAGTTGCACAAAGTAACCATCTAACAAAAGAGACATTTACCGTGGGATCCACTGTTGAATTAAGATTAAAGGTAGATCATGTTATTAAGGGCCAAGCCATTTATAAATTAAAGTAAATTGGCCGCCATTTCTGTTAGGTTGCAACTACCCTAATAAGTAAGAGCAAGAAATTTTGATGGCTATGATTCATTTTAAGCTCAGTAGATCGATTGATCATTTGAAACTTAAAAAAAAAAAAAAACAAATAAGTTATAAAAAGAAATTTATAATAAAATTTTCGGACCACTTGGTAGTGTCGATTGGATGTTTTTCTAATTTTGTCTTAAAGATTGGCACCTTGTAGTTGTATCCATACAATGAATGAGAGATGTGATTGTTGCAATGTTACATTATGGTTATTCTTACATGGCTTTCAAATTACAGTTTTTTTTTTTTTAACATGGTTTTAAATTGTACTGAAAATAAATTTTGTTTGTATTTGAACGAAATTAAACATATCACCTATAATTGACATACTACTATCAGTCAATTGAAATTCAAAAATTTGAAGCATTCCTCAATATACTGCATAGTAACCACACTCAAACTTTATAAATGGTATATGATATATATAATTTTTAATGGCGTTGATTAATTGCAAGATTGTGGTAAAAGAAATTGTAAATAAAACTTAAAACAAAAAATATCACAAATTTATATGAATTGATATGCAAATATATTGAGATATTGAAAATGGATCAAATAATTTCTTATCGAAAGAAATTCATGGATTCCTTTGGAAATTAAACAAGTGAAATATTCTTTTAGGGATCCTAATGGCAGTAAGTCGATAGATGCAAAAATTGTGCCAAAATCATCCAGCTCTCTTCCTTTAACCAACACTTGAACTCCCAGACCATTGTCCAAAAGCCCTTCATAATTCACATCTTAAGACACCACCAGAAAATTGACTTATGTCCTTAGAAAAACCTTTTGAATCATATCCCTTCGCATCAGTTCAATACCCTAAAGCCAATGTCAACCTTGAGGGATGGAACAGAGAAAATTCCTTATTAACATGAATCTCAGCATTTCATGATCTTTCCATCAGTGGTGAGTCGAAAGAAAGGCATGCCTATAAATATTGAAAGAAAAGGTAAATTAAGGCATGCCTTTGAAAAAGGAAAACTGAATGCAATGTCATGTGATTAAAATGTTCAAGATGTTTTCAAAGGTACTTTTTTCTGGAGAATGATTCTTCAATTTAAATGTGGCCCTCTTTCATCATCCTTTCACAAATTAGAAGATTAATCCCTTGCTACCCTTTTTGAGTTTAGTGAATTCACTCTTTTCAAACCCTAATTAAGGATCGCTTTCCACATCAGAAGACAAAGAAAGCTTTTTTAAGAAACATAGGGGTAGGTCTCTCATTCCATAATTATGAAAATATCCTAGCTAATGGGCAAATATAGAATGCATCAAGTTCTTAAAGTCCAAGGTTCCTTCTAAAGAAAACAAAAAAAGTCAAAAAGCAAAAGCATAAAAATGAAAAAAAAAAACCCATGGGACACCCTAAATCTCGAATGTTTCGAAATTAAAGGAGTCAACAATTGGAACCAAATCCCTTTACCTTGTCTAACCAACCTTACACCTTGAACCTATTTTGGCCAATATCAATGGTAGGGAGCTTAAAAGAAACATCAAATTTATTTAGTTTTCAAAGAGTTCATGTTTTATAAGGATCGATTCATTTGCAAGCCTAGAAGAACAAGGAATCTATTTTGCATGTTATGAAACTTTCTTGGACTGATAAAGCCCTTTTCAAGCCCCTTAACATAGAGATAAAATGCCAAATTGCCATTTAGGAAATCTTCAAACAAGATATCATTAGTCTTCAAAAGACTTAAGTATCAAGCTAATCTGGGAGTCTTTCACCAAATAAACATTTTAAGCAAAACACTTGTCAAAACCAAAAGTTTTGAAAAACCTAATAAAATGATGTCATGAAAAGAGACAAGGGCTTTTCTAATCATGGGGCAAAACAAAGCTTCGATTACCTCTTAACTCAAAAAAGAAACCATCGAGTTTGGGCAAAAAAACGAACTAAGGTATCAGCCTTTCACCCATCATGAACATTATTGTGTCATCATTCATAAGCGTACCTATCATTTGCATCGGCATTTAAGCATCATTTCAAGTCTGCATCATTATCCATCTTTGCATTTGCATTACTACACACACATGTGCATCATTTCTAGTCTTTATGTTTGCATCATCATGTGCATTCCCATATCACTTGCATTTGCATTCACAAGCATTAGCACTCACAGGCATTCATGCTTATAAATAGTCCACATTTACGAGCATCCATGTTCATGTGCATCTACATTTGTATTTGCCTTCATGTGCATTCCTACATGCATTTGCATCAATATTTACACTTACATTCTTTCCCGTTTATATGCATTCATATTTCTTGAGCATTTGCACTCATGTATATTCCCATTCATGCTCATTTGCTTTTATGTGCATTCTCACTTTTAAACATTCACACTCACATGCATTCTCACTCATGAGTATTTGCGCTCATGCGCATTCCCACTCATGTCCATTCGCATTTACAAGCATCCATACTTATGTGCATTCCTGCTTACAAGCATTTGCAATCACGTGCATTACTATTCATGTCTATTCATATTCATGGGCATCCACGTTCTCATGTGTTCGCACTCACATGTATTCACACTTCTACATATTCGGATTCACAAGCATCTGCACCATGTCATCCTAGATGCATGTGCACCATTTCATGTGTATAGGCGTCTTGACTAAAAAAGTGGGCATCACCACCCACTTGCTCATGGCATAACATGATGTTTATGCCTTAGGAAAACATTCATGGCGTACTTCAAATTTCCTCTCTTAAGGATTTTAATCAAAAATTAAAAAAAAAACTTTTTTAAGGATATTTAAACAAGTATTTTTAATAAAAACCTCTCTCAAGGAATTTTTAACAAATATTTCATGAAAATAACCTCTTTTGAGGATATTTCATCAAAAATTTTAAAAGCTTCTTCTGAGGATGTTTTAGCAAAATCCTCCAAAGCCTGTTTTAAGGATACTTCATCAAAAACATTCAAAGTCTTTTTTGAGGACATTTCATCAAAAGCTTCCAAAGCCTCTCTTAAGGTTATTTCAGCGAAATTCTTCTAAGCCCCTTTTGAGGATACTTCATTAAAAACACTTTAGAGACTTTCTCGAGGATACCTTAAAAAGCCTTTCTTAAGGATATCCTAAAAACCCCTCTTTAAGATATTTTATTAAATATTTTAGAGCCTTACTTGAGGATACCCAAAAAACTTTTCATAAAGATATGTCACCACATACCGTAGAGCCTCACATGAGGATGTCCCAAATGCCTCTTTCAAGGGTAATTCATCAAAGCTTTTCAAAAGCCTCCTTTTAGGGTATTTTAATCAAGACACTGTTCAAGCCTCTCTCAAGGATGTTTGAAACGCCTCTCATGATGACTTTTTATTTTAAATTTTTAAGTTGAAGATAGGATCAAACTTTAGGTTTTTTTATTTTTCCTTTTTGAAGTTGAACCTGATGCAAGGGTCAAGTTTTATAAAGTCAAAGCCCACATTAGTCGACACTTGATAGGAAGGTCAAGTCTTATAGAGTCCAAGTTCACAATAGCTGGCACCTTATAGGAAGGTCAAGTCCTATAAAGTCCAACTCCACACTAGCTAGCACCTGATAGAAAGGTCAAGTCCTATGGAGTCAAAAGTCCACATTAGCTATCACGTGATAGGAAGGTCAAGACTAAAGAGTTAAACCATTCTAGCTAGCATTTGATAAGAAGGTCAAGTCCTATAAGTCTTAAGTCCACCTACTAAAGAGATTAATCACTATTAAAAAAGCATAGTTAAAGTACTTTCCTTTTTTAAATAGGAATAGTTGCGAAAATATCATCTCCACCTCAATAAAATTTTAATTTAGTTTCTTTTTATTAGGCACTTAAGGGGCATCTATCTACCCTAAACAAAATGGTGCATATTTGTCTTCGTCCTATTCCTAGGCATTATCAAAGTTAAACAAGTAAGCACACATCCATCTCCAATCACCTTGAGCCTTAGTAAGCAAAAATACATATTTTTCATCAATTATATTAGTAAATTTGATCTTGTATTAATATAATGCTTAGTAATAGTTAGAATTGCATTTTTTGAGCACAATGTATCTATACATGACCAAATTTATCAATGCATAAATGCATCGATATATTTTTAAATGTATTGATACAAGTTGCATATGTATTAATACATTCAGGCTTTTTTTTAATGTATCGATACAATGACTATATGTATCAATACAATTAGGCAAAAAGGCTAAATGTATCAATATAATAGAAATTATATTGATACATCTGGGCATTTTTTCCTGAATCATGGTATATTTCTACAGCTGCAATATCGATTCAAAATATGAGTTTGGTCATGTTTTTGGCTACATAAAACACTCAAATTCATACTAAAGCTTTACTTTTGGGGCCCAAATGGTAAGAAATATGACATTTTCATGGCAAAATCTAGTTTATTCAAAGGTGCAATTGGTTTTTGTTCACCTATAAACTGTATAAAATAATCTGCTCCACCACCTTGGCTGCTACAGCCAATAAAAATAAAAAATGTGAGCATGCTACCTAGAACTGCTCATAGTATAGGAGAAAAGCTCTAAAAATGACCTTATTTTTCACTCCAAGGGTGGCTATTCACTTGTTTGTAAAAGATCCAACTTTGTCGCAACATACACAGAGAAAATTCACACTTAGACCATATTTTCTCTTCAATTTCATTATTTTCATACCCTTCCTCCATAGCCCTAAAAAATCTCTCAAAAATCTTTATTTTCCACTTTTTCCACCATTAAATTCTCTTCCATCCATAATACTTCCTTAAAGCTCATCTTTACTACTCCTTCTTGCTCATTTATAACAAGTAAAAGAAAGAAGAGTGAGCCAAAAACCAAAAAAACAAAGACCATAAGAATATAAAAATCATAGCTTTAAGTGCACAAAGGAAAAAGGAGTTTCTTTTATTTATTAGTATCTAAACACATCTCATGTCATTCTAGCCAATTAACATGCATGAAGCCATGACCCACTTAGGGAAGCATGCATTTTTTAGCTTGGTTGATGGTATTTTGAGTTCATATAGTTTGGATGATGCTTTTATGATGTTTTGATCTTAAAAATCGTGTCTTATTGCTATAATAATTTCTTCCAACATGTATGTTATATCATGAAAATGCCTTCCCCATCTCCATGCCATGTTTCATGATGCCATAAGTTCCCTTAACATGTCTATACATTATTTAGGTCCTTAGCATGTTTTCTTTGATAAAAATGCTATCTTGATGATGTTTTTTATGTTGGGTTAAGGTTTGATGCCCTTGCTATGATCTTATCTCCCTATATGTTTGTTAAAATGCTTTCTTTTTTGTTGTTAGTTTGTTTCAAAATCTATTTGGCGAAAATCTCCCCAAATTAGGCTAACATTGGTCTTAACAAATTAGATTAATGTTAGCCTAATGTCTTTCCATAAACTAATTCATTAATCTTGAGGGAAAATTAAACATTTGTGTTTGAATTTAAAGCCTAACTAGGTAAAATAAAACTATTTTCAATCCTAAAATAATTTTTTAATTTATAAATGTGTAAAGCATTGATTTAAACTTAAGTCAAATGACGTGGATAATAGATCATTAAATGGGCCAGGTCTCTGGGATTTTGAATGGATCTATGACTCCATTCCCCTGGACCCTAAATAAGGGACATTTGTATGTTCGAGACCTCATTACTTACTAGGATGGCCAAATATGTAAAACAACTCTATTTCAACATAGGCATCAATATGACCTTAACTTGCAAAACTAATTTTAAACTATAACAACATATTAAACCTTTCTAGTATTTTTCCTTTAAAATGCTTGAAATACCTTTTCAGCTATATCTAGTTTGCCTCGGATGTGCTCAGATGAGGGAGTTACGATTTTTTAAACCTTGACTATCTAGACAGCTATCATTTGTGACATTATGAATCCAAATGAGTTTGGAATGATTTTTCAAATTTCACTGCACCCTATCCCCTACGCCTACTACTAATGCTTAATCGAGTTTAATTTCAAAAGTATTTTCTCCTAGAAAGTGATTTTTAGGGATTCTTTTAATATTCTTATATTAATCCTTATTGAGTTACATTTCCAATAGTATCTTGTTTTTCACCCAAAATCTTTAAATGAGCCTCAAATATATACAAGAAGGGAGACAGCAAAAAACTATCTCTTGTTTTTAGCATTAGGCAAAATCAAGCAATTTTACTCAGTTACCTTCTTGAGACATTTGGATACCTCAAGATGAATCCAGATTTCTCCTTAATGAATCTTTAGGTCACTAGGCTCATATCAAGGCCTAAACATCCTAAAAAAAAAAAATCAATTTAGTCTTTTATTTAAATTATTGATTTTATCTTAAAATCCATATTGTTATAAAAAAACCTAAAAATATACTTTTTTCAAAAATTACCAAAATTTTCATCCACATAGGTCCTCCAGCCTCATTTTCAAAAATTCATTAAAAATTTAAATTTTCTCTTTCCCAAGTTTTCCTGGATTTTTTTCAACTAAAATCTTGGTTTTCATGCCTTAATTAACCAATGAGTTTAAATGCATCTTAAGGTTGTTAATTTGGCTATTTTTAAATCGATAATAATTACGAGATGCATCATGATCATCCCTTTTTTATTTGCATTGTTTGTTTATGCTTGACTAAAATTTTTCTTTTCTTGGTGATTACTTTGCATTCATGTTTTCACAAAATTAAATTTTCTAACAACTCAAGGTAATGCCCTATGTTGATATCCTTTTAGTGCTCGACATAGAATATCCATTTTACGTTAAAAATCAAAAATCATTTTATTAAAACCTCTATGTTTCTCCATTTTCCTAGGTTACATAGAGAGGTTCAAAATTATTATGAAAAACCTAAATTCTCTCTTTCCAAAAATATATCATAAAGTGGATTATACACGAATAATGGCTACTCAAAAACCAAGAAAATTAAAACTGAGATAATATATGACTAGATGGCATTATGGGGTGCTAATCTTTTCCTACACAACCAACTCTTGAACAGTCTCAACAAACATTGGAATACATAGACTGTAAAATCGAATCTCTGAGTTTTGTAACTCGAGATACCAGTTTTAATAGGTTAGTAATCATACCTAACCCAAATGATTGGTGGTGACTTTAAGATTTCGGCCACTTCGTGGTGGCCTTTAAAGGTTAGTCATATGAACAATTCATCCAACAACCTTTTCCTATCTTGAATAATGAGAATACATATTTCTCACCCTGTCACACCTAAAATATCATTTAAGGATATCTTTAGGTTAGGCACACTTCCTATCATCAAGAGTACATTACGATATAGGTCATCTCCCACATGCAAAAGCAATTGCGGCTTGCTCAGGCTTTCGTATGCCAGCCACGTTAACTCTAATGTGATCTTTGAATGTAAGCTCATGTGGATTCCAATGGACTCCACCTACGACGAATGAGGTCAGATGCGCCTTTGTAACATCAATCCATATCTTCTAGCTCTCACCATTACAGACATACAATTTTAATCCACAACAGCTCTCACTTCAAGAGTTAGTGTTTTACGTCTAAAGAATTAATTTTTCATTTTATTTATTTATCCATGTTTATCTATTTGTCATAGGTTATTATATCAATAATACTTTTTCAACACATAACATGTTATGAAATAAAAATTGAGTTTTTAAAATAAAAATATATTAAATAAAACAAAAATAATGTCCAAATAAAAACTATTCATAGCACCTTGCCAAGATGATGGAAGGTTCCCAATAATATTTATTTGCAATGGAACATTGTCCGTTTTGAAAGGATTATTATGAAAAATCAAACCAAAATAATAGGGAATTAAAAGAACATTATAATATCGAAGATTTTTTTTCTAATTCTAATTCTAAATGAAAAGATTTATTTTAAAATAAAAAATAAATTTTTTAATGAAGGAAATGAAGGATTAATTTTTTTGAAGTCAAATTATTTCACCAAAATTTAAGGATAGCATATGATTAAATATTGGCCCTATTTTTTAGCAGGTTGTGGGAGTGCAAATACCTTTACTTGTGTTGCCATACTTCCAAACCTAACTTTGCTTTTCACAAGCTAAAATTGCATTTTTAATTAATTTAAAATTATTTAAAAGGATAAGTTTTCTTAGGTGATCAATCATATTTAAATAAAAAAATAGATGGTGACTCCTTGTATTTTGAAAAATTGTCAAGTGGTTGTAAAACGGGTTTGACAGCAACCTAATTAGACAACTTATTTCAACCTGTAATTTTATCAAAATATCAATCTCTAACAAAGTTTTTAGAATGTGCATATATCCTATTGTAAAGGATTGTTTCTTTAATTTATAACCATCCATACAACGAAATCTTCTCAAACCTTTGCAATATTCTGAAAACTTTGCAAGTTCTAAACATGACATGCGATCCAAGTTTTCCATCCATAACTTTGAACCCTTTAGACCAAAAATTCACTGTCTTAAACCAAGCTCAGTTTTCTTTTTTCATGCCTTTTAACAATCGTTATCATCAAAAGTTAATAAAAATAATCTTCCAAAAAATTTTTAATAGATATACCATCATCCTATCCTTTCTTACATACTTAAGAGGTCATATTAAGTTTGGTAAAGCCACGATAAACTAAACATCTTTTAAGCCAATCCAAACTTATGCATTAACAACCTCAAAGACCTTAGTTCCTCTGTTTTATTTATTTTAATACTATTTGAATCAGTATGCATCCTTTTGTAGCATCCATTAATAAGAGCTTGTGGATACGATTTTTGACACATGATTCATAAAACGCCTTACCATAATCATGCTCAATCTGATTTTCCTTTGTTCTCTTTCAAGGAACTTCTCCATTATTCGTTATTGCTCGTCTTCTCCAAAAGGCATTCATATGATCATACTTTGCTAAATTTACTCCAACCTTGTGATCAAGTAAATGCATAACATTTAAATTCCATATTAATCTTCCTGCTTTAAATATAGTAGTGTATAAAACAAAGCCAATCCTTTTTCCCCTATTACTTTTCTTTACTGGAAATGCCTGAGAACTCATAATTCTCTAATGCCAACTAATTTATGTCTCTAACTTGGAAGTGGGTCTTCATCACGGTTTATATTGAATAATCTCTAGATTGAATGTTTATGTTTTTTAGAACAAATGTGATTTTTTTTTTCACTAAAACAGGTGAAGTCTTATGTGAAAACTGAGCAAAAGTGAAGCTAAAACTGCATGCTGTTATAAAAAGGTCCGTTCGTGCATATTACCATTATAGTTAATATGTTTGAATTGCTAATGATCTCAGGAAATTTTTTTAAGTGATCATACCAATGCACCATGCAAAAGATACCCATGTCCTACTATTGTACACAAATAAACTTTTATTCTATAATCTTACTTATTTTTGACAATCTTACAGAATCATTCGTTAAAATGTTAAAGTCTATAATGTTCAAGCATTACACAACACTTCAATAATTAATTTTGGTCTAGGACCTAGATTGGGACTACTTTGTCTTCTAGTATCTCTTAGAACTCTAGATACATTGGTATGATGAACTATGGTGGAGCTGGAAGCCATCTCTGCTCAGAATGTAGACCAAAGAAAATGGGTGCAAACTTAACCAATTATTCATGCACATCTTTATTTTAAACTGATTTGATACCCAATCAACAGCTTTATTAGCCTTCTTCAATTCTATGTGACCTTTACCTCCTCAACCTTTGTTTCAAACTATGAAATGTCCCTTAGCAGAGGATCAATTATTCAATTCTTACTTTCCCTTTTCTCTATTACGCAGTCAAATAATATTTTAAAATCTATTTATACTATTATCTTCCTTATGCTTAAATGCTGCAAGTTCAAACCCTTTTTTAACAGTCACTACTTCAGCTTTAACGCTTAAATTGACACAAGCCATTATCCCATCTCCTTCAAAAATCTTTTCGTCACTATCTTTACCATAACTCCTATACCAGCTTCTTTTGCTAAAGTACCATATGCAACATAACAATTGATAGCATTCCATCCTTCATGTTGGCACATCCAGCTTGTTTGTTTTCAATATTATTCAATGTTTTTAAGCTATTTCGAACCTTTCAATCTCAACAATTTCTGTTGTAAAATCATTAATTTTCCTAATCATCTCACCAGGTTTAATTCTTTTTCTTTTAAAGATTGCCTTACACCTTCTTTTCCATACGCACTAACATGCTACTGCAATATTTATTTTCACTTACCTTCTTAATTATAGATCACTGATTTCAGAGTTTAGTACTTTGTAAAGCCATTTATCAAAAAAATATAATTCTGCCTTTATTTATTCTATGTTGCACATCAATCCCATACCAGACAACTTCCACCCAATCACACAATAAGAGGATGTGTTCAACTGATTCCTCAGCTTTGGAACATATTGGCTGCATGGGGTCATTTCTAACCTTTCCATTAGTTTTCTCCTATTGCTACACTACTCCTATGGCTCTTCATAAAATTCCTTTATTCTTGCTGGCATAGGTAGCCTTTATATTCTTTTCCATATATGACAATGATAGGGCTTTGTCTATTCTCTCCTCTTCAGAATCTTTCAATATATGGTACCCCGCTTTGACAGTGTATTCTCTACTTTCACTAGAAGGCCACACAATTCTATCTTTTTCTCATTCTTTATTAATTGGAATAGTTGAAATCATTTTCAATACTTTTTCTGGTATTTTGTCTTGTGACTTCTTAAGTCTCTATCTTTTATTTTCTCTATCAATGATTTTTGCAACCTTTACGTTTTTCTCAGCTTGGCTTTCCATCTCCATAAATGTAAAACTTTCAAGAGTCATCCCAGGTACCCATTTATCCTTCCGTAAACCTTCAAGTAAACCGACCCACGCCCATGAAGCTCTAGCCCTTTTCTTTGCCTTCATAAACTCACATCTCGGGAAATAAATTCCGTTAAGAATCCAAACCCAGAAACCATTAGGTTTTGATAAAATCCTTCATCCTTGCTTTGCCAGAAGCACCTTATTAAACATACTCGAGTCTTTAAACCTTATTCCATCCTTTTTTTTTTCTCATAGTGAGCTTTCTATCCTTTTTTTCCTTATAGTGAGCTTTCTGCCAACTAATCGAATAAATCTTTTTTTTTCCTCTTGTTGCTATCCCTACCAGAACCTTGCCATTTTTGCATTTATTTCCATTACACACCTGCCTTTGGTATTTTAAAGCACTGTATTATAGATGTTGGTATTGCATAAGCCACTACCTTGATAAGCATCTCTCTTCCCCTTATAACAACAATGTTTGTTTCCATGCCTGCATTTTATTAAGAATCTTTTCCTTTATTACTCTCATTGTTTCACACTTTGTTTTGCCTAAAGTTAATGTTATGCCAAGGTAAGTGTCTAGATTATTTACTATCGGTATTCTTAAAACTTTTGCTATTTCATTTTGGATTGCTTCAGGGCTGTTGGTAATAAAAATGATAATCAACTTTGATAGATTCACCATTTGGCTCGAGGCTTGGCAGTACGTCAATAACATGTTAGACATAGCTTGCTAATTTTCTTTTGTAACCTTGAGAAAAAAAGAGAGAATCATCTACAAAAATTATGTAAGAAAGAGTAGGACAATCACTGCTTAATTTTAATCTTATTAGGTTCCTAGACTTTACGACCTTGTTAATTATCCTTGAAAAGACATCAACTACTAACAGAAACAGGTAAGGGGATAGAGGATCCCCTAGCCTCAGACCTCTAGTAGGAAAAACAATTTTAGATTTCTTACCAATGACAACAAGATTGTAAAATATATAAGAAATACACCCCATTATCCATTGAATCTTTCTATCATTGAAACCCATTTTTATCATTACTACCCTATAAAAAAAATTCCATTCCACCTTACCATAAGCTTTGTTCATATAAATTTTTAGGGCCATTTCGAGCTTCTTCCCCTTCTTTATTCTCAAAATAATGAAAGGCCATATTGGCTACAAAAATGTTATCTTTAATCTATTTGTTTTCCATAAATGCACATTGGTTATGTGTTATCATACTCCTCATAATTGGGCTTAGTCTATTCATAAGCACTATAAAATTGTAAAAATAGTTATAGGAGCTTATAAGTTTGAAATAACTCACTTCTTCTAGTTTATTGACTTTAGGAACAAAATAAGATTTGTTTTATTCAGTTCTCTCAACAAATGTCCATGATTAAAAAAACCCTAGGTTGCCTGGATCACTATATGTTTGATCACCTCCTAATACTTCTGGTATAAAGCTCTATTATGCTCATCTAATATCGGTGCCTTCAAAGCTCCTAGTTGAAAGGCTACTTTCACCACTTCTTCTTTTGTCACATCCCTAGTAAGGTCAAATTTATTTCCCTTGTTACTAATTCAGGGATTACTTCCAATACATCATTGCTTTCAGTGTTACTGACAAATGTAAACAGATTCTAGTAGAAGTTAAACTTCTCAATAATTTTCTACTCTTCCTCAATCCAATTGCCATATTCAGCTTTCAAACTAAGAATCTTATTAAACTTCTTTTTTGAATTATTGACTGGTGAGAGAACTTTATATTTTGATCCTCTGCTTGTAACCACTAAATCCTTAACCTCTTCATCCAGTACAACTCTTATTCTTCCACACTTTCTGTAGATCCCTTACAATTTTTTAGACCATCTCACATCCCTCGATAATGGTTTTCCAATCTTGAATTTCTGCTATTTTACTTATAATCTCATCAATCACTTTTAGATTATTTAGGATTGCCTTTTGCTCCATTTAATTAGCAATCTTTTGCATGTCTTAAATTTTTTGTACAAATTGAAAGGGTTTTGATCCTAACTTGTGTCTTCCACCCCTCTTCAATTACAGACCCACATTCTTCATTCTCAATCTACATAACTTTAAACTTGAACATCTTTGGCCTTTTTTTGTCCTAATAGTTGGAGTTTACTAGAATTGGGGGATGATTCGATCCCACCATTAGGAGATTAAAACCCTGTGTGCTTGGGAAAGCTGCTATCCATCCACATTCACCAACATCCTATCAATCCTCTCCCTTATCATATTATGTTGGAAAAAAATAGTTTGTCTAGTGAAATTTTAATTTTTTTTTTAAATCAGATCATTTTAGATTATGTTGTTATATACAATGAAATTACCATAATCAATTACTTGAGTTATAGATTTGAAGATGCCATCCATGAATTTATAGATTCATGTGAAAACTTCAACCAACAAGCTTTTTTCACTATTCTCTAATTCTTAGATGGTAAAGTGTGTGGGCACTATTTAGCTCGATTAACTCCAGATTCATACGTCATGATTCTCCTTAATGGCCATCTTTTGCCAGCAAGTTTAGAATCATAGGACATTATGATTAGAAAACCCTAGGGTGGTGCCAAAGTCTAACGTAAAGCCTTAGGTTATATCAGGTAACAATGAAACCCTAGTTATTAATTTAATTAAAATAATTATTTTATCTTCTCCATAAAATCCGAATGAGGGGACAACCTTAACATGGGTGCCACTAAATTTCGGCTAAGCCTTAATGTTCTTAGAATAATATTCCGGTCCACTTTGTTTAATAGAGTTTATCTTATTTAATTTAAGTACTTAATTAATTTTGGTTAAGCTATTAATTTTTTTTAATTGATCATTTCTCATAACATCAATTCTAATTTAAAATTGAATCATAGCAATTGTATTCGAATAGAATAATTGTGTAGTAATCATCAAAATAAAATTAACTATAGTAAAATAACAAATTTTAATAAAATATTAAAATAAATAAAATAATTTTCTTAATTGATTTAGAATATTACTTATATTTAATTTATAAATAAATATTTAAACAAGAATTCATAGATATCAAATTAGTTACATAAATAATTAATTTTTCCATATCTATTTAATTTAAATTAATTCATATATTTATCAAAAGATAAATATAATTAATTTAAATTACTAATTCTTGTCTTAAATAAATATTTAATCAAATTAAAACATATTCTACATAAATAATATTAAAAGTATTTTCATTTATTTACCGAAGAAAATGCTCACACTCCTAAAGTGAGTGAATCCTGCATATCACTTCACCATATTAAGACTCATCCGACTTCAAGTATTTTTTATCTACAACTATCCATTAAGGAATTATTTTAAGCTAGTGGAGGAACCAACTGGACATACATAATTAGGCTCCAATAATATATGTATTAATTATTATATCTCAAATAATTAATCACATAATTAGTAATATTAAAGTCGTACAACTAAAGACTTGAGACTGTACTCCTAATTATATACTGTATTACATAAGCTTTATAAATAGCCTTTTAGTCCAATGATCTTGTCATTTGTGTAATACCCTTATACGATATTTGTGACCAACTTAAGATTAAAATCTATTTTACTTACTTGATCATCTTATCTTAAAGTTCCATTATACTCTTTATGTGAAAATGATTATTCACCACATGTGAACAATTTATCATTTGACAGATAAATGACCAAGGCCTTGCCCATTTTCATTATCTCCATATAATATCTTTAAAGAAGATAACCTTAACTCTTTAAAAGAGCAATGATTCCATATCCATATGCAAAGCTCTCATTAAGTATAAGTCATATACCAAACGAACCGGTCTAGTAGCTTACTACTTCAAGACATCTTAGCTTTTGGAACGTCAAACTATACAAGTTATACACATAGAGTCAATTACTTACTCAAGATTAACATAATTACATAATAAAAGTCCAAATTGAATTAATCCAAGTAAATGAACTTATTAATGAATTAATTGCACTTTGGTCCAATTTGATATAGCATCACTTGTAGGCAATATATCTTTGTCTCTACTTAGTAGTTAGCCTGCTCTAGATGGTCAAGACAAGCCATCTTCCAAATTGGATTTAGATGACATAATAGTGTTACCATGAATTAATTGCTGACATTAATCCTATAGACTACGGACTATCAATTTAGACTACATGCCTTAGAATGTTGTCTTTCAGCATATAAAGTCTATTATATGCAACATTCTAATGGTAGAAACATAATAGTCAATGAGCCATATTTGCTTATATTTACTTTACCATAATAGTCCAATGATCTTGTCATTTGTGTAATACCCTTATATGATATCTGTGACCAACTTAAGATTAAAATTCTATTTTACCTACTTAATAATCTTATCTTGAGGACGTGGAAGTGATTGTTCACCACATATGAACAATTTATCATTTGACAGAGAAATGACCGAGGCCTTATCCATTTTCACTATCCTTGTATAATATCTTTAAAAAAGATATCCTTAACTTTTTATAGAAGCTATGATTCCATATCTATAAGCAAAACTTTGATTAAGTATAAGTCATATACCTAACGAACAGGACTAGTGGCTTACTACTTTAAGACATTTTAGCCTTTGGAATGTCAAAGTATGCAAGTTATACACATAAAGTCAATTACTTACTCAAGATTAAGGTAATTACACAATGAAAGTAAAAAGTGAATTAATCCAAGTAAACGAACTTATTAATGAATTAATTGCACTTTGGTCCAGTTTGATATATCATCACCTCTAAATAATATATCTATGTCTCTATTTAGTAGTTAGCCTGCTCCAAATTGCGAGGACAAGCCATTTCCCCAGTTGGATTTAGATGGCATAATAGTCTCAACATGAGTTAATTGCTCACATTAACCCCATACACTACAGACTATCAATTTAGACTACTTACCTTAGAATGTTGTCTTCTAGCATATAACGTCCATTATATGCAATATTCTAATGGTAGAAACATAATAGTCAATGAGCCATATTTGCTTATGTTTACTTTAAGATGTAAATCTAAATGAGAATAGAATAGTAACAACAAAATGAAATTTCAAATATATAAATATAATAATCAGTTCAAACTAATAAACTACATCAAAATATTTCTCATCTTTAAGACATTCCTAACATATTGCCCTCTCTATTGTTTTGTTAAGTAAATCTTTGTCCTTTAAACTTCAGATCAATCAGCCCACACTCTATCAACTAAGTTTCAAAATCCATTAATTTTTTCTAGCATCCGTCACCTTGCCTCTTTCCTTCTCATGTTTATGGGGGATATCATTGAAATCTTTAATGCACATCCATGGAAAATCGTATCCCCTTCTCTCTTAATTATCATGCTCTACATTTATTGTCTTTCTCCAAACTTTGAAGGTCTGTAGACATAAAAAAAAAATTCATTCTTTGCTGCCCTCTCTCTTATACTTACTTCAAAATTAATAAGATTTTTACATTTCCTTACTATTTTTCTAGGGAGCTTCTACCATACGTTCCTTAGGGAAAGGTTTTCGTAGGCTCCAATTTTTATTTAATGTTTTTTTTTATTTTTTATATAAATTATTATATAACAATACATAAAATTATTATAAGTTACTTAAATCATTATCATTAAAAAGAAAATTTAGAATTACCAATAAATATTATAGTTACAAAAATTATATAAATGGTTATGATTATTAATAAAACTTAATATTACATATTTTTGCTATAATTACACATATACATTATTTACGTACATAAATTATGATAAAAGATAATAAAAGTTGTAATATATAAATTTATTATATTTACATAAAAATTTTGTAAGTTACAAAAACCTATTATAATTAGACAATAGAAAATATACTTTATAAAATATTATAATGACATAAATTATATTATCTATTATAAATTTATATTACCATGGGTAATGTGAATATATATTACACATTTTTTTTACAATTACACATGTACATTATTTACTTACAAACATTATGATAAAAGATAGCAAAAGTTGTAATACATAAATTTATTATGTTTACATAAAAATTTTGTAAGTTACATAAATATATTATCAAGATGTAATAAAAAGTACTATTACAGAAAATATTATAGTTACATAAATTATATTATCTATAACATATGTTTATTACCATAGATAATATAAATATGTATTAAATAGTTTTATGTAATTTATGTTATATATAATATATTTGTGTAAAGAATCTTTGGGATAATGTATATATGTAATTTATTATATACAAATATTATCAAATTTATATAAACATATTACATATTTACATAAAAATGTTACTAACTTTGTAATATATGGATGTAAAATATTTTTTAAAAAAATTAACTATAATTTTCTAAAAAATACTTTTTATTATTTATTAACTATATTATATGGGTGAGAAATTAATTTTTGTAGTAATTTTTGAAGTGAATTTAGTTTAATAATTTATTTGGGTATATTAGTAATAATTGTATTATATTGAGAAAAAAATAATTTTTGATAAATTTATAATTTTTATTAGTTGTTAAAATTAAAACTAAATATTATAAAAATTACACATAAATATTATGATTTACATAATGTTTATGTGTAATTTATGTTATACATAATATATTTGTGAAAAGAATGTTTGAAAATAATAAATGTATGTAATTTATTACATATAAACATTACTAAGTTTACGTACAAACATTACCGAGTTTGTAATATATGTATGTAAATATTTCTTAAAGAAAATTAACTATAATTTTTTAGAAATTATTTTTTATTATTTATTAAATATATTATATGTGTGAGAAATTAATTTTTTGAGTAACTTTTGAAGTGAAAAAAGTTTTCATATATTTTTAGTTTAATAATTTATTTACGTGTATTAGTAATAATTATATTTTATTAAAAATTAATTTTTTGATTAAATTTATAATTGTTAGTAGATGATAAAATTATAACTAACATTACAAAAAGTGTACATAAATAGTACAATTTACATAATATTTATGTGTAATTTGTGTTATATATAATGTATTTATGTAAAAAATCTTTGAAGTTAATATATGTATGTAATTTATTATATATAAACATTATTGAATTTACATACAAACATTACAGACTTACACATTACCAAATTTGTAATATATATATGTAAAATATTTCTTTAATAAAATTAACTATAATTTTCTAGAAATTATTTTTTTATTATTTACTAAAATATATTATATGTGTAGAAAATTATGTTTTGCAATAATTTTTGAAATGAAAAAGGTTTTCATAAATTTTTAGTTTAATAATTTATTTGAATATATTAGCAATAATTATATTATATTAAGAAAAAAATTAATTTTTAGATAAATATATATTTTTTATTAATTGGTAAAATTAAAACTAAATATTATAAAAATTACACATAAGTATTATAATTTACATAATATTTAGATATAATTTGTTTTATATATAAACAAACAAATATTATATATATAAGATATATAATATATAATACTATAAATATAATATAATAATATATTATATATAATAAAAACAAAAAATGAGATCTTAGTTGCTGAAAAGCCAAATGAGCAAAAAGAAAAAGAAAGAAAATGTTTATGTTAAATGTTAGGGAGAATTTCAAAAGAGTAAAATATAATAATAGTTATTAAAATGGATGAAAGCCAAAAATATAATTCTAAAAAAAGAAATAATAATTATTAAAATTATTAAAAAATTATAAGTATCATTTTATCTCTATTTTCATCTAATCTTTTGATTACCTTTTTTCTTGGCAATAATTTAGTAAATGTTATAAATTATATATATTAAATTAAAATATATATTATTTACTATTTATTTTTTGTTTGTAATTTTAGGGATTAAAAACTTTTATCCAAATAATAATATCCAAAGATAGTGAGCTATGATTGTCTCACTATATAAGAATAATCAACTGCATTTTTTATATTATGCTTACAAGTTTTTTTTTTTTTGTTTCCATTAAAGCATCATCCTCCCATTATATAAGATAATTAGCTTTAATATATACAAAGCCATGCTCGAGGTGATGTCGATCATACATGAATACGACTGCTTTGTATATATGCTTTACATTTAGTCATAGTACGTCGTACATCTAATTATAGTGAGTCATATATTTAGTTATAAATAGTCATACTTTTAGTAATTATTTTTTGATATAAAATATTTTTAATATTTTATTATATATTATATATAATATAGTAGTATATTATAATGTTATTTCTATAAAATTATATATTATTTTAAATCTATATTATATAATATATATTATTTTAAATTTTTTAAAAAATAATTTAGATTTGATATTAAATATTTTTTAATTTTTATTATTTTTAACTAGTTTTTCAAAATTTAATATAAAATATTTTTTATATTTTATTGTTTATAATATATTATATTATATTTAAAATATTACATTAGATTAGATATGTATTGTATAATATGTATGATATATAACATGTATAATATATATTATTTTTAATTCGAGAAAAATAATTTGATTTAATATTAAATATTTTTTAATTGTTATTATTTTTTATATTAATCCAGTATTTAATATAATTTAAGTTTATTTTATAATTTGAGATTTAATGTAATGTTTTTAATATATATAATTTATATATGTAATATATTATTATACATATAATTTGTGAGAGGCTGATTCCCTTACGAAGGGAGCCAATTCCCAACGTATATAATATATAATATATAATATTATATCAATTTGAGATTTAATATAAAATATATTTTTATTATATAAAATATTTTTCAAAATTTATTATATATTTTTATTTAATATAAAATAAATCAATTTAAGGTATAAATGATATTTTAAAATTTAATATAAAATATGTTTTTATTTTTTATTATTTTTAGATAGTAACTCATGATTTAATAAAAATGTTTTTTAATATATTTATTATTTTTAAATATTATTTTTGATATATATAATTTATATTTTTTATATATATAGTTTATATATATATATGAGAGAGTAAGCTCTAATACGAATGAAAAATAGAGTTAAATTATAATTATAATCTTTTTATTAATAATTGTAATAATTGATATTTCTTTTTTAAAATAATTTCTTTCACTTTGTATTTTTATAAAATTTATCACTCTATATTACTTTTATGGAATTCTTTCCAAAATTACCTATTTAACGAGTAAATCATATTTTTTAAAACAACCGCTAAGATGAATGATTTTATATCCAAAGGTCTGTATTATTCGAAGCTGATGAAAAGCTGATCCTAAAATACGTATCCCAAAATTTTTCATTTTTCTATAATTCCTACTTTAAACCCTTATTCTAACTAGAGGGGACAATTGGATGGGTTCGGGTGGGTTCAAGACGAGTAATTTTGGTTTCAATTTTTTTTAGATTTCAGGCTAATTCAAGTTCGGATTTGTTAGCTATATTAGCTTTGAATTAATCGTAGTTTTGATATAACTAAAACTTAAGCTAAATTAGCTTGTGTTTAAATGCTTTTCAAAGTCATGAAAAACCTTTTAAAATTGATTTTCATGTGAAAGTATCAATACCAAGAACATGTGTATCGATACTATGCATAAACCCTCAATTGTATCGATACAATGAACATAAGTATCGATACATATTGTTGAAGTATCGATACTGGATCCCTGAGTATCGATACAGTGCTTGGCAGTAGCTCAAGTTGGCTTCAAACCCTCAACTATATCGATACAAGTGTGTGTATCAATACATGTTGTTGAGTATCGATACTTGGTCTTTGAGTATCGATACATGGCTTGGCAGTAGCCTACGGATGACTAAAACCCTCACGAGTATCAATACAAAGGTATGAGTATCGATACAACTTGCTTACTATTGATACAGAGGTAACAGTATCGATACAAAAAGTCATAACGGCTACTTTTTTAAGTTGTGTATCGATACCAATGGTAATGTATCGATACATAAGCATGGGAACAACGGGAAACAACACTTGTAAAGGCTCCAACGGCTATATTTCTTCACCAAATGTTCCCAATGGCTAGATTCATAATCAAGACTATAAATAAGCCATTCCAACACCATCAACAACAAGAGCAATGTAGAGAGAAACCAAGAGATTGTGCTTAAGAGCCAAATCCTTTGTCTTTTATTTAGTTCATCTTTGTATAGGATTAATTCTTCCTATCTTTGTATTCTTCATTTTGTATCTTTGGATACACATTCTCTTTGAGCTTAA